>SJOL01006361.1:294741-312527 GCA_004794785.1 Opisthorchis felineus | reverse complement strand
GGTTGGGCAACAGCTTCCGAGATAATGGACACGAACCGAAGTTTAACTGTGATCTACTACGTGAACTTTACAGGAAGGTGAGAGTATGGGTCACTAGTCACCGAGTCACTGCTGGCAGCTCCAAGAAACGAATGGTGCATGGCAAATCGGCCATTAGGCACTAGCTTTGACTGCTGGCATTCAGGAAATAATGAGGAATTTGCATTTTATATGTATATGATCGCTTGAGAGAACAAGAGGTGAGAAAGTGTGTGCTATGTCTGAATGATGATGTGGGTGAAATTCAACCCAACTAAGGCAGAGGTGGCAACGTCTTGCACGACGATGTTAGCCATGAGCTTTGTAGAGTATCTTCCGGTGCTGAGATTCCGTGCTCCGGTCTAAGTCGACACCTTAACATGATTTCTTTGTGGACCTTCCGGTAAGCACACCTGTGGGCCTTCTGGGCGGGTCGGGGGCTACGCGGCAAAAATATATTAGCCACGTGCGCACACACCTTTGGGACAAGCCTGAAAATCGTCACCGCACAGGGGGCAAGTCTCACCATCACACCAGTCTGTGTTATATGATGCGAGATCCCTTGTAATCGGGACACCACCATTGCTCGATGGGAAGCAATGTAGAAAATCATCTATGAATAATATTTCTTGCTACCTGGAACAGGCTGGTCTTTGAATACGGAGTAAAAATGGACACAAAGAAGCCACGTCGCTGGTAGAAGGGGTGTGTGCATTTACAACACAGGTGGTAACCGTCTTGGAGCGCTTGGTTGTTTGCACGCGAACGATAAGTTAGTCGACGTAGGTTTGCCCCACCTAGTTAGTTCCAACACAGTGGTAGTGCAGCCTTGGGGTCACGGTCCAAGGTACCCCAGAACGTGGGAACACGCACGCGTAGTCATTCGACAGACAACGATTAGAACGCAGCCGTCGATCCCCTGAATTTCTTTTCGGTCACAGTGGCACGATATATGTACCTCGTATTCCCGAATGAGTCACTCGGGGTAACGGGACGACACCTGTATGGCGGTTCAAGTGTGTCTTGGTGGTGCACCCGCTTTTTCAGGTGACCGCTGGCGCTCTCTGGACGGTTATTGTTCACATTGCCGAAATGGACCATCCCGGATTATGTGCGCACAGCCTATTTGCAGGCGGTGTTCAACCGGTGAGCTGTGAGGTGAGAGATGAATCGTGGGTCGGTGGGGTGCAGCAACTGCAGGTCTTTTGGAAATACATGCGCTAGTATTATGATAAACGAAAAAACCACCGTTCGGCGTAGACCAGGCAAGCCATAAGGTAGAACATGTGCCCGGTGTTTGCAGTGACTATGACAAAAATACACGGATGATAGCTGATACGTACTTGCTTCCTGATTGCTTTGCTAAAGTTCAAATAGCACATCATGACATTGCGGCTGGACACTGCTCTCGCCGCTCGTATTTGCACCGCAAATTTGTCCATGACAGGTCTTCACTTGATACTGTTCGCCCATCATTTCCATGAACAAGCCAGGCTACGCATAGGGGCAAACTGTTCGCCCTCCACAAAGGCACGTATAACCGGATGTCCGGTGCCATGCTATCTGCGATTAGAAAGGTGAAGAGCTTGTATATACCGGCCAAAATTTGCTGCTTTAAAAAGGCTTACCCAGATAGGTTTGTCGCGTGTGTTCCAACGACATTCACTACGCCCGGGAAGGATAGGTGGCTGTAGTGATCTTCCCCAGACTGCAACATAAGCACACGTCCGGACCCGAGAAGCTTTGCCAGGACCAAGGGCATATCATATGCTCACATCAAACCCGTCGATTACTCAACGGAGAGGGTCGACATATGCGGCAGTGTTTGTATGTCCTCAATGGTAAGGATCTTGCCGAATTCATCGGCTAAAACCACTGCACTTCGCACGACAGTGTTCCATACTTCAACAGAGCGCTTCAGGTGCCCAACTCCTCTTTGGTTAGCAGCTACCACAAGTCGTTTGTTTAAAATTCTGGAAACCTTATGATTGTGTTCAAGGAAATAAGAGTTGACTGTGGGATGATTTCCATATCTCCTTAAACAAAAACATATTGGACAGCCGGTGTTTGGCGTACTTTTTTATTAGCAAGTGCGCTCAGCTTACTAGCCTCTTCGGATTGCTCGACTTTTCGTTAATTTTCTGGCCTCCTTCAGCATTTGTAGTATGCCCATTGGTAATGCAAAGCAGCGTTGGTGCTTCGATTGCCTGATGCGCGCAGAATAGCACGTAATTATGGTTCATTTGTCTTATAACGCCTTCTCATATGCCATAAAGGGTAAAAACCAGACGGTTGCAAGTTTATCAACAAACACATCTGAAGCCGTGTCTGAAGCCAAAGCGCGGAAAGGGTGAGATGGAACCCGTACCAATAATTTAGAAGGGAGATTAACTGAAACAAATTCCCACCGCAGTTGGGCAGATTCGGGTGCTTTTTGGTTCAGGAAAACAGACCTAAAGTGAAACATTTTTACTCAAAATTTTTACTCAACTCACAAAGGTCTGGAGAAAAGGGCAACTGCCAGCTAAGGACCAGCGATAAAGCAATACTTTCACACCCTTCAGAGAAGTAGATGGACATCCTGAAGGACGGGACGCTCAGATTTGTAACTGTTTGCTTACAGGTCGGATCTCATCTAAACTCACGACACGCTTTAAAAAAATATCGGGCAAAGAAGGATAACTTTCTGGCATTTTTTCCGTGCGTTTTTAGTGGCAAATTGCTTGCGATGGTGTTATAAAGCAAAATCTTTTGCTTCCAATGAAGGGGTTCAATATTGTGGCAGAGGATGTCAGCCATTTGCCTCATCAGCAGCTGCTTGCCTATTAACCGGCCATTAGTCGCAAAGTATCCTCCGTGTGTGGTTTTGACACAGGTGTTAAGAGCTGAACAACATAATGGACGCATGTGCTAAGCAATGCGAAATGTAGAGAGCATTAGTTTGCAAAATAATAGCATTTGAAAATACAGCCGGGTAGCAGCGCCTATTCTAAATCCCGTTTCACGTAACGGTTGTATGCGCTGCCGCACCGCAATAGAACGCACAACCTAAATGGAAAATGTTGTCAGAAATTCCTCGTTGGCAGTAGCATGTGAAGCGAACGAAACGTGCATCAATATGGGTAAAAGTGGTTTTCGAACCCATGAGAATGCTAGAATTTCACTTTGGCCCAGCCAGAGCTCTCTGGAAGTCAAAAGAAGGGAACGCCTGCCTCACTGACAATAGCAAAACTAAGTTGATAAATCCACCCACTCACGGGATCAACTAGAACAGATGCATCATTAAAACAAACAAATTAAACCATTGAGCTACAAAGTTTCAAGTAGCTAACTCTGGAGCCACTGTAACGTATAGCGTTTTGGCACCGAAAATTATGATGGACACAAGGGCGTTCAGGAGATTTTCCCGTTAGACGTTTAGCCTGACAACCACAGTGTTGTTTATCTAGACTATTCTGGAGACAGGATAGCTGGTCGCATTCTTTTGAAACCCGTTTGTGATTTCGCCATTTTATCGCATGATCTTTTGGTGAAACACGGCACAAGAGGCTCACTTCTATGAGATTCTCACAGCAGTGGAAAATGTTAGTAGTAGCGCGTGGTGTGAATACGCCGAAAAAATGTCTTTTTGGCATACTTAACCCCATAGCTGAAACTGGAAATATTCTTGTTCGGGGCTTTCCGAGAAGTAAACTAAGGTCACATGAAACCAGAATTTTACTTCCGTTTCCGCAAGCGACTTCACAGATATGAACAGCAACTACCCAGATTACGCAGAGAAGAAAACTAAGCTTGAAGGCCCCTGGTACAAAATTTCATGGAGGTGATAATTTCATCAGAAGATAATTCTACAGGCCCATGAAACAGAAAACTTGAGCAGATTTTAAGCATAATGCCTCGGGCAAGAGCAGCCATTACTTGGTGCATTAATTAGTGCACCGTCGTCATTAGGTTTCTGCCTACGTCTCGGAACAGCGACGGCCCTGCACTCGCGGAATGAAGTTTCTCTCTTATGTCGAAGAAGCAGACGCTGATGTGGAAGATGGCTTAGAAACTGAGGCTCACTCAGATACATGCTGAACATTGGTAAGGTAGCTGCAAAGTTACGACATGAGAACGTCAAGCACAAAATGTCGTAAGAAGGCGACCACAAACTCTTTTGTTAAAGTGTCTCCCATCTAGTTCTGTTCCTTACATCAAGCAAACCACTGAAGTTGCGGGGACTCTGGGGACTTTCACTTGGAGTGCCTTCATCTCAAGGAGCGCTCTGCCGCTTCAGGTGACAAATTCCCCGATACCGAACTAGCCGGAACCGCACAGAGTGCAGAAAACACATTAGTCACTTCACTAGCGGTGTGTAAAGCTGTGTCGTACACCAGAGTCTATCAAAAAATCACCAAGTGGAGGCAAACTGATGCATGTCTTCGCAAGAAGTTATAAACAAGGTGACTGATTCAGGCGAGCCAGGAGTGAATGCCAACCACTTGGTCAGGATTGATGAAAAATAAGATTCAAGAACACCTATACCACTGAAGGTTGTAATAAAGTGGCAGTTGCTCTCAACGATTTTTGTCTTGCTTCTCTCGGATAACAAAGAATACATTTATTACGTCCAGGTTTCTCTCAGAAAGACCAGCAGGAACGACGAGCTTGATTGTGCTCCTCAAAGGTCTCAGGCCTCATGAATAAACGAACGCAACACTCATGGATTTTCAGATCGTCCGGAAGAGGCTGGTAAGGAGCCCGTCAGTTCTGCGGAGGGGAAATAGGGTTATCACACATGCGATTGATCTCAGCTTGCCTGGTAAGTGGGCTGAATTTGAAACCCGAGCTTATGAAACTAATACAGATATCATCGACCTTTCTGAAACATGGCTCCGGGAGATTCCGTTACCACCATACATGGATAAACGTTACTGCAGTGTGGTCGGTACGAAGAAGGTGGAACCAGATCGAACATGAGTAACCGTTTACTGACAATCTACCCAGGAGATTGCCTGTCTGGATTACTGTCTTACCGTGTTAAACTTCAGATCCGCCCTACTCCGAAAGCTGAATATTCAGTTGCAGAGCCGAAAACACAGAAACGTCATGGACTGCACATCTTAAAATGTTTTCAAAACACCCGCGACCACTTATTGTGGGCGACTTTACCGTACTAACTCCGAGGAGCAATCATTGTCTGGTCCATAAAATCCCATTATGGAAGCAGTCGAGGGCTCGTACATGAGTGATTCCTTGCGCACGGGGCGGTGCCAGTGACGGTCCTGCCCTGGCCGCTTCATTGAAACATTTGCTGCTTCGCCTTGGTCATTCAAATGGCAGATCCCCTAGGTACTAATGTCCTCCTAGGAAGGTTTGTTCATTTTGTGCAGTTAGAAGCCCACGAAAGACCGCATCACAATACCTAATTTCTGACGGAGTTTTCGGATCCGTTAGGATAGTTCGACGTCAGGAACCGGTGATTTCTAAAAATAATCTCACACACAAAACTATTAAGGCATGACTTTCGAACAACCAAACACACTGCCAGACATTTACTTTTCCAGAATAGACCAGCTATAACCATCCACAACCCGAAGTGCTTGGACTGGGACCTGCAACATCTCAATGCACGGAGACAAACGTAGCAAGTTTATTGGTCATTTGAGGGCACTGCCGGTTATTTGCGGTACAAACGTCAGCAAACTAAATGCAAATCATTCAAGAAAAACGAGAAACAAGACTTTGAAGCGATTTAATATCGCGCGCCTCTAGAATATCGAGTTTGAGTAACAGCCGCATTAGTTGTCATCTTTGTCGTTTGGACAAGCTGTCAGCACTCATTATTACGGATGAAGCGTTTCAGGTCAGATCATGTGTTTGCATATTTGGCAAAATAAATCTGTTTGGCGGGTAATGAAATCAGCCTACAAGTAATTTATTTTAGAAAGCAGAGCATAAATCTTTCTAGTCTTTTTTCTCTTGCCGGCCGTCCAATAGCATGATCACTTCTCACTGTGGACTGCAGCGCCGCAATCATGTAAATTGTGACTAAGGAGACAACACCAGTGTTCCGCGTTCAGAGTTGAGCGTTTGATTTTTCCTTGACTATCTTATCGGATCTAACAGTGATTTCTTCTCTTCTAATGCTATTCCAGAAATTAATTACTAGAAGAGACCTTCAGTGCTTATCTTCCTCCTCATCATCATCATCACTAAAAGCGATACACCACTAATACATACTGGTACTTAGCTGCCATAAAATCATGAGGGAAGAAAGCTTTGGTAAAGAGTGGAAAGAACAAGGAATGCTATGGACTTGTTGCGAATAAACCACAAGTCCCTAGGGAGAATATCGAGGACAAGTTACCTATACCTTTAGACGGCAATAAAAGAAACACATCTGCGCGTCATATCGGAGCAAGCGTTATTAGCAAACCTCACTGGATTTACTCCAGCATAAAATGACAGAATAACTTTGGCTAGGCAGTCCGGCTAGAAAACGACAGCGTGCATGCCAATGAGATCGGTGGCTTGCTATGTCCGGCAGGGTTTCTAACCACCTGCAATCAGGATGTTGTGCGCCCCAGCCAGGAGGGCGCGAAGATCCCACAACACTATGTTTGATATCGGCCGCTCTTATTTCACATCGCACTTTCATGGCCTATCCATTGCGAACCTTTCGCCAAAGGGTCGCTTGGAACAGAGAACAACGATTTTTACGGCAGACGGCGGTTGGCCGGGGGTAGCACCTGTCCCAACCACCTTAGTCTGGTAAGTTTAATCTGCTGCTCAAGCGAACCGGGCTCACTAACAAGTAACCACTTAGGCGCCATTTCACTGCAAACTCGCTACAACTAGCTTTCTATTACTATGCTACGGAGAAATTGGTAGCCAAACACTTGATGAAGCTAAAGTTTATCGGATTGGGGGGTAAGGCAGGTCTCGCATCCATATAGTTAGACCGTTCTTACAGTTAGCTTGCACACTCAATCTTAAAGCTTCAACGACATTTGGTTTTGACTCCATAGATTACGTAGGCTGGCGAACGCTGTTTGCGCCTTGACTATCTTTGCATTAACTTCATCAGTTACAGTGCGATCACGGATGGTGTAGCTGCCAAGTTTTTTGAACCGAACAACAAACTCAAGCTTTCCATTTTGAGGTTTCAGAAAAACTTCAGGATATTCTTGCTTTTGCTCCTTTCAGTGACAACAAAATAATCCCTGAACTCCGTTTTACACTTGGTGTGTAATTTTCTGTAAGCGTACAGGAGGCTTCAAGCCTTACGGCAATACTCTAGCAATAACAGGTCTAGTCGCAGGATGTCTTCCTTTCAAGATTAATGCGACAAGAGAAGCGGTGATGGTTCATGATTCATGACTTGGTTGGGTGACCAACCACGTGAGCCAGGAATCGGCGGCCTTATTCCTTCTGAAGCCTTCCATAGACTTCAGACCTTGCGTCACAGTGACTCGTAAGTCATTGATGAAGACTAGTTCTTTTAGTTATCGAGCTCTAATTTTAAAAATTATAAATAACTAGAGACGACTAATTAGAAGTACGCTGCAATAAGTGTAGCTTAATTGCAAATTCCATTTTTGTGACCAGTTGTGGAGTGTACTGAGTACTTTGGAAAATTTTGACGTAACTTTTGTTGTTGAGCTCTGTTCAAAACTTCAGGTCATCGGCTAAAAGGGTGGGGCTCGGATAAGTGATTCGTTGCACAGACCCAAGCATCAACCCCTGAGGGATGCCACCTGTACACGCGGACAGGTGAAGTCAGTCGTCTTTTCGCCCTACTTACTTGCTTCAACTTTGGTACCACTGACGTTGCACTTTCATCCTTATTGTTTTTTTCTGTCGTGTATAGCGTAGTAAAAACAATGTATCTGTGTGTCCTATCGTCTGGCTTGATGAAAGACAAGATCTTCAAGGCAATAAGTAATACCAAATGCAAGACCAATCTTATGACACTGTAGACACCGCATTTCTATTCTTTTGGAGAGGAATTTGTTCGCAAACATTTTGAATTCTTTCTCCGTTTGCTCTTACTCCACTTTGTTTAAGGTGACATTTGGTAGACAAAGTGACATTCTGATCTTGAGTGACTTCAGGTAAGACTGGCCAAAGAAACCATAAACGTCAATGTTAGAGGAATCGCTAGCTGTATCATCAAGCCATTCTTTTAGAATCCGGCTCACCTACCTTTATTTTTTTATAACACCGGTATTATGTGTTGAAGACGTAGGTCTTAAAGGCCCTGTTTGTAGGAAAACTAGCCTATTTTGCGGCAGTTTTGTCTACTGCACTCTGAGCCTCCAACCGGACAGAAGGTTTGCAATCAATAATCAAGAAAAAGGCAAATGGGCGCAAAAAGATCAGCTGGGACACATCAACAGGTAGCAATGCACAGGAAGATTTTTCGCGGACACTTTCCGCTTTTTACCATAAGGGACCACTTTCTTACCTCATGCACCCAGCACACACGAGTCTTCCTCACAACTGGCCTAACAAGGCAAGCTTCCTTTGCTATTTTTTAAAATTGGATTTAAATCTATCTGCCAAAATCACACAAGGTGTGTCGCGCCAGAATGACAGGAGCCAGCGAGAGAGAAACCCTTTTAAAACACCCAACACCGAATAAATCACTTCTTTATTACCACATGCAGTCGCTATTGCTCAAAATTTAAGCCAATCGGTGCGCAACAAACATTCGGGCTTTACGATCTCTGGAAGTTTACTGATGATCTTGGACCAGGACCACGACGGCAGGTGAGGAGATGACGGTTACTCACACCAACTCCTAACATGGTTACCCTTGGATTTTATAAGCCAGAAGGCAAACAACGTGCATGAGAAACCATGCTAAGCATATTGCTAAGTCAGGTCTATCTAGTGTTGAACTAGCTCTTGGAGTCCACCGTCACAATTCATTTCTACTAGCCTTAAGAAGATCTGAAGAGGTTTTTCCTAAGAAAGCCCCGATTCTTCCGTGTCTAAATGGGCGTACCTTAGTATTAATATTTTTGTCTGGTGGTAACAACTTTTCACGCCCTTTGGTCAACCATACAGGTTAGACTGATTAGAAAAATGGCTCCTGCGTACTGGTTTGTCGCCACCATAAAACCATGACGTGACAAGGAGGGTCTTCTGTTATTTTGGAAGGCATTCTCCATTGACTGTTTCAGGAGCCGAGGCGTGTTTGGAGTGAGTTAGTTCCGTCCGCTAGGTCCAGAGACGCGGATGTCTTCCATTCTGATAAGGTTGGTGGTAGTTAAAGTTTGCTTGTTATACTACTCCGACATGGAAACCTGGCTATTTACATCGAGGATCAGCAGAAAAAGGTTCCTGCTTGTGCCGATGGGGAATGTCAGATAACTGAACTCAACTTTGTCTTACTTATTCTTTTTGTACTCAATCACTGAGCCAAAGTTAGTTATGGTTCTCAGAAATTTTTGCTAAATATCCTGCTTAATTTTGTAATCGCGCTCTGCTCAAATTAGGTTTGCTTAATGTAGGGTCTCTTTGTTCCCCTGGTTTCTCACTTTGGCGTCGGAAATAAAGCTCGTTTTTCTTATTCGAGAGCTCAACAGATAACCAGGCCTACCATTCCACTGGCAAATTTGTTCACGTAATGATCTACTTATACTCTTTGGAACTTAGCTGATTAGACCGCAAATAATCTATGAAAAATTTCGGCAACTGTCTCAACTAATTTTTGAGATTTGCTGGGAGTCAAGATTACCCTTGGGACCATTCCATACTCTTTAGATACCCCGCAGATTGTGACTCATACTGATTCAAAACTGCCTTACCTACCGTTATTTAAGTAAAACGGCATCCATTTTTACTAACTGATCATCAGTACTCAGTATCTTTAGTATCTTCACCATTGAGTTAACTTCGGCCATTTTGGTCATCTTCGTTTTGGTCTTAACTGGTGCTTTGTTTTTGAACTCGTGTCATTATGGTGTAGCCGTTTATCTAACAACTTAAATTCACCAAAATTGTTTACCAGTGTGACAGCGCTCGCGCTATTTTAAAATCTTATCCATTTGGCCGATAGGAGCTTTGATCAGTGGTTTTTGCAGTAAACGCTATCTCATTCGCCCTGGTAATGCAAGACAAACGCTTTCTATCCTCTTTTTGGCATACCAGCGAAATGTTACGTACATTAACTGGCGACAGGTTGGGAAAGCAGCCGGATGCACTCTGTTTGCGCTTAATAGGCGTTTTCTTTACGGGTGGTCCCAGGTGCTGCTTTTGTTTCCTATTATTTTGGTTGACTTTCTTCATGTTTAGTAGTTTTGTTTTTTAGGTGTAAAATCGTTGATCAGATATGGCAGCAAAACTGCGCTTTTTATTCAGTATGGTTAAGTGTAGATCTGCGCAATCCTAAAACGCGAGAAAAGGCCAAAATTTAACAGCTCTTTCGGTGGTTCTACTGTTGTGAATGACGAAGAACAAGTGCAGGACAATGACCCACAACAAGGCAAAATCTTTTCATCATGCTTGTAACATAAAACTTTCTGCAAAATTCCCAGTGCCCTACGTTACTTAAAGTAAGTAACTTCTTTTGCTCTTATTAGGATCATTTCTCCCTCTGTATCACATTTGTAAAACACTAGTGAATTGGTGGTTGTGGTTCGTGGGTGATACCTTCCAGTAATTTGTAAAACTTTTTTCGGAGGAAGTGAAATGATCGCTTGTGACGCCAAAAAAGGTGTGTGGTGCGAAATGGTCTAACAAACACTGCTATAAATCACCAGAGCAGTTTTAGTTTCCTTTTTAAGTGTTTGTGACAAGTAAGCAAAATATCATCCTAATGCCCGGGGCTGAAGAACACCAGAAACCATCATCAGTGTAAAAATATCTCGGTCATTCTTAGTGCAGTCCACTGGCAATTTACTTTAATGTATAATGTCGCACGGTAGTTCGTAACATGATTTGTACGTTGTATTCCTTTCAATTAATTAATCAACCAGTCAATTTGTCAGCTGTAAACCGTATACCATAGGCACTTTGGTTCCAGCTGCCACAGTTTCGACCACCGGAAAGTGGGAGAGTCCGGGACATGCAGTACATCCCGATCGGTCATCCTTCCTTAGAAGGTGATCTGACCTGAAAACTATTTTACGCAAGTGAATATCAATAACTTGATTTATTGTTGCTTATCTGGTTCTTTGCTCTAATCTGTAAGAGACAAGAATGCCGACTTATTTTGCACTTCAGCGCAAACAAAGCAGTGCCAATGCAAGAGAAGAGGTTCATATCAAAACCCGGATTCGTGGGTTCGTCATTGGAAACTCGATCTTTATTAAAAACGGATAGATACAATGGAGTAAGAAGGCGAAGAAATTGAGGTGACAGCCAGAACCGTTGCACCATCCTAGCGTTTTTCATAACTGACGATAGGCATGATCAAACTATTTACTTTCAATAGGCCGCTGGCGGCACACAAAGTTTGTCGCTGCTTCTTAAACTTGGCAGTAGTCAAACATGTCGACTCAAGATTCCCTCTATTATTTGTAGTGAGCTAACATCATCTCGATCAAGAAGTAAATTTATTGTGGTGAGGATTAAATGGAAACTTACCTTCCTCTACAGAAATATAGAATAGTTCCAGTCGTTGATATTGGATAGCATAACGGTTTTTCACCAGAACTGAAGGCAGATTCCTCGACTGCTTGTATCGTGGATAAACCAGATTGTAATGTCAAAAATAAAACGATGGAGGACAAGAAGTGTTGTAGGTCAAATTGACAGAATAACAACGTGGAATGAAGCAAACAGAAAACCTGTCGAACGCTTTCCTCATTGCAGATCTGTCTTGAACGAGACAATATGTGCGTGCCTTTCATTCCCTTTCATTTGACAGCTTGTCGTAGCGTCGTTGGACTGTAGCAGATTTCGAATCCCTGAGAATGTTTTCACAGAACATTTTGAGTAAAAAAACAATGTCCATGCTGCATGAATTCATTTATACTAGAATAGTGACTTAATTAACCAGAAACACCCAGTTTCAGTCCTTCCGATGTAAAGACAGGCCAAGACAGGAAGCTAGAAACGCTTAAATATGTCACATCCTTCAACTGTTGCATATCGTTCTAGTGCTCAGCGCTTAGACCCTCCTCTGTTTCGACCTCGTGCACACAAATTCAACCGGATATTTTCACAATCCGTGCCATTTTATCCACACAGATTTTCACACCCAAGAACTGGTGAAATGCATCTTGAGGTCTCAACACACGCCCTGATCATATGCCTGTTACTTATAACAGAGTAAACTAAATGATGGGTTAACAACAGCTTGGGAGAGAAAAGGAACTCATGACAGTGCTTGTTATCAGGTTTAGAATCACACCGACTGACTAAACAATCATAAATGAAGCAACTATTTTCAAGCCTGGGGCTCTACGCCTAACTTTGAGCTTTTAACTGAGGAACCACTGCTGTAGCCAGCATTGAGTGTTTCACAGAGCTTACTATATCATTCTGACCAACTTCGAAATACACCTACAACACTTTTTTCTAGGCCTTCCACTTTTTTCAGGTTAGGCACCCTTTCTTGGTTAGAAACTGTCTACGCTTGAATCTTCTAAATGGAATTCAAAGAGTATTTGGTTTGGTTTTTGTACTGGATAAAACTGTGCTAGGAATTTTAACATGATATCCTCAGTTCGATTAGTCCATTTGGGGCTTCCAGTGGTGGTCCTGCGAGACCAACACAACTGAAGCCATGGATTGGTGAGCGAAGTCTTCTGGCTTAGCGTGCTTTCTGAATAGTGGTTCTTGAATCCGCAGCTACAAATGAAGGGTTGTGGATTTGTCTTTCAGCACTCTGCAGTGTATGGGGCATACTATAGCTGTTCCTCATTTATGTGGTTAGTGTGACTCTTATCTACGGATTTTGGTTGCAAACCCGTATGACTGCGAAAGGTGCCCACATAAACGCAGCCTTTTCTTACAAAACACAAGCACTCTATATCGGGATTACCAGTTCGTTAATTTTCATGACCTGATGATGTAGAAGCCGAGATAAAGTTGAATGAAGAAACGTAATGAAAGCTTAGCAATCTTAGAATGGTTGCATTTTTCAATTCAACAAGTGTAATTACATTTTTCCAGCACGTGCGTAAGATCAAAAACTCGTTGTATTCACGCTCCAAACTTCGGGTGTGGGTTTATTTCAACCACGAATGCCGAAAGTCGCTTCCAGCCAGTGAACCGCTTTTGCTTTTTATCTGAAAGTTTTAGGAATCTCTGCGGAACTACGAACATTACATATTTCTGTAACATGAAGTCTTCACTTAGTGATCCAGACGTTTTGCGGTCACACTGATCGGAGCTTGACGTTGATGTGACAGTTGGGTTTATCGTAATTTTAGTTCTCAAAGCTATTATCAAGGTAGCCCAGCGTCCGTGAAGGTGTCTCAACTGCTCCTGCCTAAGCTTGGGCAACCTGGCAGTTTCTCGCCGCCTTGCTTCTTTCGGGTGATATTGTAGCTAGGCACCGAAAGGGCGTTACAGCTGGATGACTATTAGTATTGGTATTTGTATTATAAAGGCAGAATCTGAGCAGTCCAAAAAATCAGTTCACGTCGCCTTTCTCTCATATTTGTGTTACAGGATCGATCGCGTATGGTTTTAGTTGGTAGCTTTACACTGTGGGCAGAAACATTCTTATAAGGAGTAGCTTCAGATCCAAGTATAATTGGTCCGAAAACTTCAGTTTTTCCATGACTGTAGGGAGCAGTAGCAGATAACTACTTGGCTCCTGCCTTTTTACCACTTTTTTAACTCATTAGTCACGTGGAATGAAAGGAGAAACCAGTTTAATACCCTCTTATTTCCAAAATACATTCAGACCGCACTGAACTGTTTGTGAGCTCAAACGTCGCATATATAATCAAAAGTATCAGTCTCTCCCAAGAAGTTGATCGATGACAGTAGCGCAAACTAAAAAACCTGTTTCCATCATCTTCAGCCCTCGACAGGAGCATCATCATCCACTGACTAATCCAGAATACTTCTTCAGGGACTCAGCACACCTTAGTTTTAGGTATACTACTTCGGTGATTAGGCTTTGGAGGCATGGGCACAATAGATCTTTCTGAACCAGAGCAAGGGACCTATAAAGTAGTTTTTGAGTCTACTCCAGAACACAATTTTCTACCTTCAACATCGTTACCCATTTCCAATTTTACTCCAGCACATTCAGTTGAAGAAGAACACCATGATCGAGAAATTGAGTTGGGCCTCCCCAAAACCAAATCGCTATGTAAATTAGTGTATTCCGCCAGTTCCGTACAATTTGAGTTCAAGGAGAGCATAAGGTTGTGGAAAACTCGGGGACTGTGCCTACCTGATGAGTCCCAAGAAGGGTGAAGCCGGTCGTGGGCTGTCGAAGAGTTTTCATCAACCTTACGAGTAGTTTGTTACGTCCATGCAGTGAATTATCTGACTTTTTGAAGAACATTGTAGAAAAAATAGAATATCAATCTTTTGTTGCTGTCATTCCTGTTTGCTACACAACCCGTCGACCAGGGAGAGAGAGTCAGATGCACCAGAATATCGTGCGAGTGAATCACGTAGTGCTCAGTTAATTCATCCCTTGGGAATACGGTCTTCAAAAGTCACGCAGCGCTTTTCGGGTTGATTGCAAACCAAGCCCTCGTTGCCTATTCATAGAACTGCTCCTGCTGAATATGTTCAGCATTCCGCATCAATGCTAAATGGCTGAGAGTGGGTCACGCATTGCTGGTGGTAATACATCTCAGTTGTCCCCACAAGCCAAACACTGGACCACCGAAGGCAGTAGTCACTGTAAAAACAGTGCTTGCAGACAGTCGGCTCGATGGATCAAGTTCTTCGGGTTTTGATTGGTAAGTTAATACTCGGGTTATAAAGAGCTGTGCTTTAGCGAAATACACTCATTTGCAAACAAATGAGGTTTTGCGAGTGACTCACCTGGAACCCAGCTGAATCTCTCGTTTGTGATATTTCCAGGCAACTGAATGTGCTGCACCAGGCCGCCTCATGTTTCAGTTGATACGATATTCAAGATATCGCGATACATATATATTCGTAATGCACTGTGCTGTGCTATGTTATTTACTCCCAGATCTACAACAACGATGTTCGACATTAATAGCATTATTGTCTACGATCAGTTGAAGAAACTCCGAAACGTGGAAAATTCGGATGCAGAAATGGTGTTTCTTTCTGCACACCGAGCTAGCTGGCAAACGGTTCTAGTGGATATAAAGATTGAAGTGAAAAAGAGCCCAAATTCAGTCAGCATGAGACCACAAGACTCAATACACCAGTCATACCCAGGTAATCAGCAGTCAGCCTTTCACATTTGTCTACGACAATGTCATCTGTGAGGTAATACATATTTGTGCAGATCATCCTGCTTTTCATGAGCTCCTCACCCTATGCGTCAGAAGAGAAGAAGCAACCCGTGGATTCAGCACAGTTCCGCTGCTTATCCCCTCAAATTATAAGTATAGGACAACCTGAAACTGTACAGCCTCATTAACCTGTTATACACCTCAATGAGTTATGTCGTTTACAAAATCGTCCGGCCCTTCGATTCTCTTTCTACTGTTATCAAGTGATCAACGTTGGCCTCCGTTTTCGATTTCGGATGAAAACACCCCTCATGAGATAGTAGCCAACTTGACTACTTTTCAAACAGATAACGAATTCTTCCGGTTAAACTGCACTCCATACAAAGCATTGCTCCTGATATATCGAAAACTTGAAAACACGTACCATTTGTATCGTGTGAAAATGCTTGTCCGTATCTTGTCCTTCGAGAAACACCCATGGCAATCGTATTTTGGCGTTGCCGCTTACGTCATTCACCTACTGGTGTACAAAATTACCAGTGATCCTGCTCGGTGCGATGGCTTCCTGTATCATTTAAAATCAGGGTCCTCTCATCGTCGCATTTTATTTAAGACCATTGACCAAATCCTGCAACTCATTTTCCATAGCAGATGGACATCGTCAGCAAAGTATAGACAGTTGTTCATAGCAAGTTGAGGTGGATAATTGATGGAAAACAAACTTTTTCATCGGAGACACTGATCGGTTTCATTTAGCTACAGCGACTGTGTGCACATCAGAATTTTTTTTACTTCGAAACGTGTCCAAATTTTGGTGGCTCCGGTGTGTTGATTTGGAGTTTGTCAGGTGGCACCTGGTCAGTTAGCCGGCCTTGGCAATCAGCACACAAACGGTGGGTATTTCCTCCAGGTCCACTTGCGTCTATATAGTTTCTAAAGAGTATTCGATATGATGAAACTGACTGGTTGCTTGCATCTGAGTGGACTGGTCCGTTTAGGATATGTTCTGCGCTGTGATTCGGCTTACTCTATTTGACTGGCCCGTTGAATATCTTCAGGCTAGTCGTCACGTCCCTTCGTTTCCATTGCCTTGTTTGCGTTTATTGTGTCTTGCTTTGTGATCCGCCTTCCTATCATTTGATTGATCGGTTAAACGCCATCTGAACTGCTGCTAAGTGTTCTGCTTGTGGCTCGGTTTTAGCGATCTAGCTTTGAATTCTTTTAGTACTGGGTTGTTATTTGTTCTGTTTGCTTGTGCGCTTTTCAGCTCCATGATTCTGGAGTTTTTTGTCCTCAGAGGTTGACAGATCTGGGCAGACTCAATGTGTTTGTTGATATACTTCTCGGTTGAGCACCGAGTCTCCATAAATTCACTCCTTTTGTTTTTGCTCTGGCTAGTACATGGATTTGGTTCCATCAGAATTGGTGTCTTTCTTAATCTACCTGCATAAAGACGAGTGAAAATTAGTCCCTCTTAACGGCAAGTCGGCGTTCGTGCCGTACTGTAAGCAGCTTCCTTCACGTTTGTTCCACATACTGTTTGTCGCATTGAATTTTGTATAGAACTCTGATCTTCCTCGTGGTTTCTAGTTTTCCTTTTGGTTTTTATAGTACTTTCTGAGGTGCGTCCGTAGGCTTGTAGGATACCGTTATCCCGTATCGTCGTAACATTCTTACAGTCATTTCAAAAATCCAGTTCTTGGCTTAAGGCAGTGTAATACTTTTTCGTTCTCCTTGCATTACTGAATCGGCCGATTTACGTTTTTGTTTCAAGAGTCTCCAGATAAAATTTCGTGAACAATCTTTTCGCTGAAAGATGTTGCGTAAAATTTTTTCCTCTTTAAATTTGACGTCCATGGTGTTGTAGTGTGTTGTTGTTGTGTGTTATGTGTGTGTGATAGGGCTGAACAATGTCCAGATGTCATTTTGTCGTCGGAACTTCAGTGGTTATTATGGTAGTTCAGAATCTGTTCCGTCTGAGTCGTTTTCCGTAGACATCGGTTTGCATTTGTCTGTTCGGCAGCTTGGTGCTAAGCAGTTTTTCCACCATGTTATTCATACGTTGTAAATTCAATGTCGTGAAAAACGCTCTTTAAATGGTTCAAAATGTATCTATGCCCCTTAACCTTTACTCACCTTCGCGTTTTGAGTGTGTCGCAGGGTATCTTGAAACTATCGTGATTAATCCATATGTTGGGTAGTATTCTGTTGCAAGAACTTGTGATATTAGTGTTTTAACCTAACAAAACTAACATCCGATACGTAAAATGCATTAAGGTTGGGACTCATCAAATGGACCTATCCGGATTTTATCGCATGATGTTCAGGTTCGATTTTCACACTCCTAGTGTTGGGATTGATTGAACATCTGGCCATAACGAATCCAGCTGAGTCTCACTCGGAACCATGTATATATATATATATATA
>SJOL01006361.1:221915-294714 GCA_004794785.1 Opisthorchis felineus | reverse complement strand
TATATATATATACGTATGGTAATTGAGTAGTACCTTCCTCTTGATAATTGCCACCTGTGAAAGTCTGAAGCTCTTGGCTTTGTAATTAATAATTACGTGGCTATTCACCAGTGGTAAGGTTCCGAACAAATTTCCATGAGCGTGCTCCACCGAGAACGACCAAATTCACCTACTGCCTTATTTGGCCTCTCGTTCAATTAGACAGTTTTCATTTCTTTTGGCCTTCAGATGACGTTTTTAAAATTACCAAGTTTGCCATAGCTTCCGTGGTTTTGGACCATGTAGTTACAACGGGGCCTGCAACGCTTGTTCTTCAGTCGTGTAACAAGTAGATAAATTGGCCGAGTAAGATGTAATAAAACTATACCAAAATCTGAGTAGTTGGCGAAAAAACGTCGCTCAAGAGGAACCAAATTTGTCAAATCACAAAGCAGAAAGTCGAATATTGTATGGAAAACACGCCAGTTCATTTGAAACCTACTCTAATGAATCCGAAGTTAAAAGTTTCACCGGTAACTGGAGAGTTCACTGATACGGTGTGTATCCATTATAGGATCGGAATGCCCGAAGTCTCTTGTGCGAAACTGAGGGAAAGAATAACACCAATAACACAGGTTTTCTACTAATTTGCCTAACCACTTACCATTCGTCCCTTCGGACTTTGCTCTGTATTTGATCTTCTTTCGTTTAAAGTCTTGCTTAGTATGCTTACTCTTAATTTCATTTCATTGGGGAACTGCACCGTCGCAAAAACGGCATGGTGAAGATGTGTCACTATTTGAATGACCTAAATCTTCGTTCGGCGTAATGTCAGGAAAAACGGTGAATAAAACTCTTCTGTAATGTAAATTATTCGCATTTGTGATATTACTTTGAAAACTTGCATGCAGCTGAAAACTGATAGGTATGGGAACTCGGTGGTCAATATAAAGGAAATGGTCATCTAAACTAGCGCTCCACTCAGCCTACTTTGAGACAAATTTACTGCATTAGATGAGCGTTCTTTTGCTCGCTGAATTCTCTGAAATAGTCGGTAAATTTAACAGGGAGTAGGATTTCCGACCAGTGAACTCAGCAAGTTTTTTTTACATTTTAGAGAGCGACGCTGTTGCATTTATCCTGATGAGGACACTACACACAATGCGGTCTACGTTATTATCGATATGCGTATTCGAAATACTGTGTAAACCTATGACATCTGATTGTCATATATGCAGAACTCCCCTGAATCAGACAATTGTAAGCGTTGTGTTTTAGGTTCTGGCTATTTTGCAGGAAGTTGCTGAGCATGTAATGCATGTGAGTTCAGAAGGCTTGTCGGTCGGAAGTTTACGCATCACTCCATATTACACTCCGGCTTTTGAGAACACTGCTCAAAGTGAGGCTCTGAAAGTAAGTCTAATTGCGCTAAAGATTTAGTGTGATTTGTTGGAGAAATGTGGCCAAAATATTTTTGTCTGTATTACAGTTTGCCTTACGTTTGAAGAGTGTTAGTAGAAAATAACCATTCCGCGAACCAACACAACATACTTAAGTGAAATCTAGCTTAAAAACACGGATTACATCACTGACGGTGAAGCAGATGTGGACCATCAGTGCTTCAATGTTTTCCGTTTACCTCTTGTAATAAATGACTCCATTTTATGCCTTTTAGTATGGAACAACAATCTTTATTATTCTGGACCTTTTATGTATTCCACTCTCGTTATTATGATCCTACGAAACTGTTTTGGCGCATGCTTCTGTGCGCACTTTTGGTCAGTGAATCGACTACTGGCACTATCAGTAAAAACAAACAAACAAAAACAATGAAAATGGACGTATGCTAGCATGTTACAAGCATTCTGGTGGCCTTCCGCTCGCAGCCTCACCTAGACGTTTCGTAAGGTATCTGAAAACAACAACCTTGCTGATAATGGGTTTCTAGGACTACCACCATTTCTGGATAAATTGCCTCCCCCTAACTGCCTCCGACTACTTGTACCCTTAGGACAATTGCCATCTGGGAAAATGTTCTCCCATAGTTACCTGTCGTGGTACTTTTAGCTCGCAGACCAACGGCCAAATACTCACACATTTCCTCTAGGTCTGCAACGCTACAGTTACTGAAGTAAGACCACACCAATTAGTATCAGGTCTTTCTACATGGTTAACTGAACGGGCAATTAAAGCGTTTTTGCACTGCCAACAAAAAAATTACTGCAATAAAGAAGCCTGCCAAGTTAATACGTCATCTGTTTGATTTTAGTTCGTTTTGCCAAGTGAACTAATAAAAGCGACACAACAACAGCCGAAACTCTTATACACCACAGCTTCTATTGAAACCCTTACTGATTGGTGGCCAGGCGATGGCCAAGCGATAACGTCATTTGTATTGCTTATGGTGTAAATAGTTGCCCCAGTGGGGAATCACCTGATTCTGATCTATTTGGTAAGTCGGGTGAAACGGCAACCAGACAGATGAGTTTCTTGTCCCAGTAACGAGGCTTAATAGAAGTGCCCCAAAGTCTTGTATCACAGTTTGTAAGTTCGGTGGGCAACTTATAAAGATTTGCGAATGAATTCACATTTATCTATTCTACATCCACATATGACATTTCGAATTTAGGTTTCTTTAGGATCGGCGATGCCAGGGCACTTATACACTGAAGTGGATTGATTATTGACCAGGGGCAACTGTACTCACAGCTGATATTGGTGTGCAGGTACATCTAACAACGTCTCCGGCAAGACTTTATCATTGAACTTTAACTGAAACGACAAAACACGCTTCCGGCAATATGTCACTTTCCTATTTTCTCTATCCCTTGGTTTTCGTTACTCTGAAGTAACTAGTAGGGGAACTTCACCAATAACCATACCATTTTTGTACTTAGGATAAACCCATATTTTGAACATACAACTCATTCAGATAGTTTCACAGATTACCCGTAGACGAGATAGGTTGATTGTTTTGTCATTTCAAAAAGCTCACAATATGGCGATACAGTTGGCGTAACTCAAGTACTCTCTCCAATTCAAAATAAACTTAACTAAGCAGCTGGTTCTGTTCCTCGGAGAGTAAGTTTTGAATTTACATCGCTATCATCTAAACGGCTCTTCTCTTGTACTGATGTAAATGTTTTTTGTCCACACCGAAGTAGGGAAGCACTGGATTCGTGGGTCTCCCGTATTGTAAGCCTCAGCCGGGCCGAGATTGCAACCCCGGACATGACAGCAGAGCGTCTTTCCACTAATCTATTGGTTCACACCGGATGCACCTGAATTGTCGCTATCAACAGGTGGATGTAGTTATGTTTGAGCAATGTGATTCGTGTATTCAACGGTTCGTGAATTCCATAGTGGGTGATAATAAAGCCAGACTTGCATCCTCAATTAGTCGTGGTATAAAATAAAGTGTTTCTAAAAGGATTAAGACAGGAGAGGAAGTTAAGTTTGGAACAAACCGATGGTAAACTTTATTTGGCGCCAGAAAATGGAAGGGGTTGCGATGACGTGGGATGCCATTTCTCTACATATAGATAAATAAGGACAAGTTTTTAACACATTAAATATGAGTGTGTGACAATAAATATAAATTTGGGGTTTGCAATCAGCGTTCTTTCATGAAATGATCAAAACCGCAGGTTCCTTTCCAAATGATCTTCATTATTTTCGGAACTATCGCACCCTACATTGTCATGTATGATTCAATTTTGGCTTCGACCAAATTGTTTGTATATATGATAATCTCATATAGAATAGAAATTTTCTTTCTTGTTTCTTGCTAGCAGCGTCCATGTTAGCATGATTTTGGAGGCTTTACCCCTAGTTCTTGCAAAAATTAAAAATACATGCCCGATGGAAATCATTGATAAAAGGATCAAGAGGCAACTCGTATACCCAGGATCTTTAAATTAAGAACCACGTGCGTAGTTGGTCCTTCGCACCACGTCCAAGGTTTTACGTAGATGCGTAGCGGACTCAATACATCTGTTAGTTAGATGTCTCTTCCTACTATGCTGTGTCTATACGGAGTGTCCGAACTAGAGACGATAACCCGAAATCTTTACGTTTAGTGAATATCCATGGCACCCACTCACGGTGTGGGGACATTGGACGGCCAAGAGCAGGCGTATGCACGTATACATAGGTGGAACAACACTGATCAAACTACTAAAGATATTGGTGAGCCTCAGTAGAGCCATTTGGTATAACAGCTCACTTTCGTGCTATGGTAGGGTTGTTATGCGTTATGCGTGTTTTCTAAAACATGCATAACGCAGTTGTCTGTGGTCCGAATTCTCTGGAAATTTTGTCTGAGCACACAAGTATGTCCGTATGATCTGCGCGAAACATCATCACAAAGACAAGGGTTGCCCTCTAGAGAAGCGAAGATTTGAAATCATCCCGTGAGTACTCTTTCTTCAAATGACTATGGGCTGGCTTCGTTTAGGGAAGGATACTAGACTTACTTTTCACGATGTTCACTGCTGGTCAAACCTGAATTTAAAGGGCCAAAGTTACGACTGTATTTGTCTGTTTCTGCACCTCATCCAAGACACAATTCGTTGAACCCGCTATCGCCTACTGGTCGAAGACACTGGAGGCGAAATCTCCGATAAAATATATGCTCAGTTTTACTCGGTAAGTCATTTTAGGTTGCTTTGATAAAACCCTACCCAACTTCAGTGCCCTTGCAATATTAACAGCTCGCTTCCATCTTTCTTCAACAAGCAGATGGTTTGCATACATCAACCCCCACCCAGGGTTTAATCAAGAAGCAGTGATTAACAACCGGATATAACTAATCTTGTCCCATTTTACTTTAAATCGGGACACCGTTTGGTGTAAAAATTTGATTTTGACAAGTTGTGGCTCATTTAGATAATATGAATATTTGTAATTACTCAACGCTTTTTGTCGTCCTTTTTATGGAAGACCGAATGAGTTCATATCTATTGGCTTGGGCTTCAACAATGTACTAAGGTAAAAATTCTAGACAGCCAAGTCACACGAGTTAATTTCTCCTGGTTGGAGCTAATCAGTTCAGTCAAAAGCGATTCTAACAGTAGCTATTATTGGAGGATAAACTCCCTTCCAAGCTCAAGTTGCCACTATTTCGTAGCTCACCTGGGTAAATCTTGAAGATACTACGACTCCGTAGATTAATCACTTGTATTCTATCTTCAAGCAATTATACCAGTGTTTTTTTAAGTAGTGTAGGCGTACGCTGACTATAACCTTTCTTTTAAAAAATTGGAGCACGACAAGTACTTGGGAGTGGGTCAAAATTCTTAGCGCAACAGCATATCAGGTTAAGACAGTTGATGCGTTAATCCCACATGCCAAATCGTCGTTTACCGAAGAAATCGCGGTTTCTTATTCGCAACCCTCGCCTAAAAAAGTTTTGTTTGAAATGGTACATAAGATGGTGACGGAGAAGCGGCCGTCAATTTGATTATTTGGAGCTTCTTCCCCTCCTGGACAGGACTCATACAATTATCCTTGCATGTGGTCCAAACCCTATAGAACGTGACACGTAACCGATTACACTGACGAATCTGCTATTGCTTCCTAGCAGGACTGCCCAGCTGGCGTCTATTCGTCACGTCGCGCTGGACCTGTGTCCGCAGAAATCGATCCGGCCGGCGACATCTCACTCAGGTATATTGCTTAGGTGTGCTTTATTCGATACCGTTCGAAGATACGAACAACTTGTTCCTGATATTTCTCCCTAAGGACATTAAGTTTTTCTTTCACGAGGCTGTCACTGTTCCTCGTACTTTTTATGTTTCACTTTCTTCATGTAATTTTGAT
The DNA here is from genome assembly GCA_004794785.1 of Opisthorchis felineus. Classification (NCBI taxonomy): domain Eukaryota; kingdom Metazoa; phylum Platyhelminthes; class Trematoda; order Opisthorchiida; family Opisthorchiidae; genus Opisthorchis; species Opisthorchis felineus. Next base: position 288,915 of record SJOL01006361.1, on the reverse strand, counting down.
CTGATTTTTGCATGCAAACAAATCATCGTTTATTATAACGTACAAGTGTTCCGAAATTGGCAACTATAACATTGTTCCAGTCGATGAACCGAAGGGATAGAATTTTGAAGGCAAAATGCAGGCTAGATGTAATCCCTTACAGTGTAAGGGTGAGCCCAAGATCTTTAACGATAAGATGGTAGATTCGGATTTGTTCAGAATATGCGTGTTTGAAAATAACTGTTGCGTTGGCTTGCGTGCCAAACTGAGGTCGTTCAAAACTATTATCCAGCCCACGAAACTTATTTTCATGGTTCTGTACATCATAGGATTCAGCATCTTCCTTTCACAGTAAAATCTCTCCTCGTGGAGGATATCTCACATTATCGTTAGCTCATCATGAGCACACTTGTTGGCTGTAACCACGTTAGTTTACGATGACTAAAGTCCAACATGTGCTAGATACCGGTTTCTAATCGTGGACTTTGCAACTGACCTTTAGGTCACTACTAATTAGCATTCCACTTTATTTTGTCCTTGAAGCAGCTAATTACTTAGTACAGATTATGTTCCAATCTTTGCTAAAAGAGCGAATTATTTGACAGCGTACCATCTGCATTCACCTGCACAATTCGTTTGTTTGTCACAGTAAGAAGACACTATCTAGTAAACACCATCTGCTATGCTGTTTCAAGAACTGCAGCTATAAAGGATGTGTACTTTTGGTTCGTTGCTCAACAGATCGTCAACGGGCAATAAGAAACGCCAGAGCCATAAGAAACATTGCTGATAATCACGGTTATCTCCACCGCTTCAGTTAACAATACACTGTTCAAGGGAGATTGTACATTCAATGACCTCAACGATATTTGTTCATACACTTAACTTTTTCGCTTCAGTGCGGGCCGACTGTTTTCCTGTCAGGTAAACGACTTGTATATCTCATCTACTTTATAAGACACGCTTTACAAGCACTCGTGAGAGAAAATTTACTTGGTTGTCGGTCTGTTTGCCGAGCTTGGCAGTTGGATTGCAAACGTTTCATCATCAATCGAGGTGACATCGTCAGTGCGGGGTTGAGTGGGTGAATTCCTCCTCTTCTGCCTGTGCTTATATGGCTTATAAACAGCATCTGTTTGGTTCCGGTGTGACTCTGGATCTTTCACCTTACCTTGAACGTCACCAATCAACTTCATTTATTCTCAAAATCTGAACGCACCAAATTCTTTGCCAAGCACCCATCCTGTTCCTGCAGTGTTTTTGCAGTAATATAGATATGGATTTTGATTGAGGTGTTCCAACTGGAACTCGAATATTTACATACCCCTCAAAAAATCTTTTCTTGACATTAATGAGTCTTTAGAACGCTATCGAAGCACACTAAAATTACTGCTGCAGCATCAATCGATAAAATTTTTAAGAAATACCGCGGTATCCCGACAGGTAAATGGTAGCGGGCCTAGGGGATATATTCCTTTGCACTGGTTTTTACTGTTCAGCAACTAAGCCTCTTTTCTCTGGTGCGTTTGTTTTACACGTTGTGCCAGGCCTGACAGCTGTGGATCCACAATTTTTCAAAGATCTGTTGTACTCCGCCAAAACGTCTAACTTTGATGTTTTGGCTACTGAGAGACACTCCAGTTTAGCCGTCGGTAAAATAGTCCAGCTGTGGCACTCTGTGTTTATGGATTAATCTGAGCTGCACTCAATTGTACATTGATATTCAACCGTCATTTCGTAGGTAGTTTTGATTGAGTTGAATTCTGCTCATCCTATTTCATACGACGAGAGGAACGGAGTCAAAATCGCAGCCGAAACTGTGTCTGTTGTTTTATTTCTGCCAAGGTGCCACCCTGTGCAGTTGACGTTACCTGCACGACTACAGGAAGCATATAATCGAATCACGAAATGGATTCCCAAAAAGTATTTCGTACGTACGTGTTTCCTAACAAGAGATGATTAGTGGTCATGTGTGGAGAAATAGGCTACTGAAGTCAATATTTTTGGGGGGTGTTTCTTAAGTGGAGGTCCATTTTGGAAAAAACGGCGATCTTGAAACTCCCTTACATCACATGGATTATCTTTTTTCACAGCAGTCGTTGAATGTTTGCCTCAATTTGGCCCAGTCCACTCGACTGAATATGCTTAAAAACCGCGATCTGTTTGTATTACGCTGGTAATACCAGTTGACGATTGGGAACCAATGAAGCGTTTGAACCGGAAAAATGAAAACCAAACATAAGCAATTTTATCCAATATTTATCTGCCTAAACAAATAGTACACGTAGGCGGGTTCCTACTGTATCGAAATGCACTTCATCCCTGTGTGTGCGTTTGAAGTTGGTTGCATCAAGAGTTCAACTACAGAACAGGTTCATTTCTGAAGCAAATGATTCCTCTTAAACGGAGTCTTCTCCAGCCATTTCCCGTTTTTTGTAAAAGTTGCTTTGCATTTCGTGGGGTTTGTATGGCTTTTAGTAAATAGGGTTTCAATTCTGCACCTGTTTTTAGCCCGACTACTTGTATTTCTGCCTCCTGAAACTTTTGCCCCCTCCACTTTTTAGCCAGTGTAATGGAGGCCTTTCGCAAAAAGCAGTTGACAGTGATGGAGTGGAACGCAGCTTTTGCACAAATGGCTGCAAAGCACAAACCATGTGCTATACTGAACCGATTCCTGATGAATACTTGGAAGTAAGCCTTTTGTACTTTGTCATTTGTACTTACTGATGTGACAAGAGTTAACGAAGTAAAGGATTTAGCCTGAAACAGTGCCAACATTCTGGCCACAACCATTGCATTACCCAGCGTAAAGAAGTAGCGGTGTATTTTAATTCATGTGCTTAGCAGCCACCGATAACATCCACTTGATGTGGTCCTAATTGTAGCCGGTCAAAGTACATGTTTCATATGTGCTAGAGAATGCTTGTAATTCCACTACGGTATATGCGCCCTGCTACTATCCGTATACCAACAAATAGAATATGTCCAACTGAATTCTGGTAGCCCCGGAAATCGCGAGTAGTTGAAAGCACACAAATTTTGACCGCTTTTAGGTGCCCAAGTGGTGAACTGCAAGGTGGGCCCGTGGTTTGGCTTGGGATCGGTTTCAGTTAGGTGCACCACAATGGCACTTAACCTGGACTTTCATTCACCAACCCAGGCGCGGTTTGGGTTACAGTATTCCGATTGACAATGCGATGCTCGGCACACCATACGAAGGACTAAATGTAGAAGTTTTTGGTTGGCTTTGACCGTCTATCATTCAACCACACACCTATGTCTGCACTGGAAATGGAACTCACACACAAGTTAGCATCAGACTTCGAAATGATGTTTGCGTGTTTTCAGTTCCAGTCGTATCATAAGTTTCTGTTCAAACGACAAACTGATAAACTGTAGGGCTAACTCCTGTGTGCACTATTTCACGTGGCATCGTAGTTTGATCATGCGGTAAAACACTTGTGATGGAAAATATGGGTAGGTAGGTGGGTTTGGTCGAGTCGGCAATTGCTCAGGCGTCACTGCGGTAAACCAAATTGTGTAAACCGTTGACAGTTCTGTCATTGTGCACGTTTCTTTTGCTGCTAAATGAATGGTACTGTTTTGCAGTTGCTAAAATTTGAATCTTAGTGAATTCACTTTGCCACGTTCGTTTCGAAGGTAATTATTTACTTACTCACTCACTTCATCCACAGCAATGCCGAGAGATTATCAATGGTACTCCTCAGAGAACTGGCTACGCTGGAGCTGGCCTCTCGAACACGGACATGTTGATTTTAGTCGATGCCAGCGTGACCACCACTTGCAACGATGTAGTTCTGGCATACGCAACGACGTGCCAGCTGGAAACCACACTAGATCGGTAAAGTTTACATAGCACAAATCTAATGCGAAATTTGGTGTTCAAGTAGAAAATAAGGTAGATAGAAACTGAGGGACTATGCCTACTTGATGTGCCCAAAATAATAGTGAAACTGGTTGAGGCTGCCGTCGATTTTTTCAACAACCTTGTAAGTATTTTTAGGTCAAGAAAAAACAGCGAACCATATTCATTGTTGTAATTAGCCTTACACAATTCGCAAATAATATAGCTTTTGGCTTCGCTTGCGATACATGACATATTTGGTGGATGAAATTGAATTTGTCAACAGGGCCATCAATGCAATTTCGATGTGGGGAGCCCTTCCATCGGAGCTCTGAAACCACACTTCTTTTTTCTGCCTCGTAATTTATACCAAATGGTACTTTCGCCGTAAAACGGAGGTCTTGATAAACCATCCGTTTTTGTGCATGATACTCCAAGAAAGCACAGTCGAACTGCTAGATCAACGTGACCGTTCCTTTCAGGACACCCCATAATTGGTGTGTATTGGAAAAAGTCTTTAATGCAATACTGACGTCCTTTACTGCAAGTTAGACTCATACGTGGCTAAGTTAATAATCTCCTCGCTATCAAACCACACTCAGAATATAGGGAAGATATAATCAATGGTCTCCTTCAGCGCACGAATTCAACACTTGCAGGTCAAGTCCCAAGAGGGGACAGTCGATGACTGGCATTGGAAACACTTGTTGGTTTAACATAGAACCCAGTTCAAAGTCAATGCCTCCTACGTACAACATTAATCGAGATCAACTAGGGCTCACCATTAAATAACGACCTCTTAAAAACATCATAACCGGGAGATTCGGCTGGGTTCCAGATGAGTCTCCCGTCAAAATCAAATTGATATGCAAATGAGCATATTTGTCGAACACTGTGGGTTTGCTTTTTGGCTACTATATGGGGGACTGGTGGACCAGAAAAATTAACTAGTTATTGGTGAGCCGCCACCTCCATACCCCTGTGTTTCAGGTAACACTTTATTTCATTAAGGGCGCGAGGACGGTCCCTTTTAGATGACCATATTTATCCGTTTAAGAGTCCGCCGGACACTCTGTCTGCACAGGAACATGGATAATTATTATGCATGTGCCACATTGAGCTCCTCACTCCGTAACTAATCGGTCGTGGTGGTGCAGTCCTGACACCGTCAAACACTGTCCTCTTCTTACCAACTTCACACACTCTACCAATCTTTCTAACCCCTCCCGCATTATTTAGAATTTTATCACAGTTATAAAACCCAGTCGTTTTAATGCACCATCGCAGTTGAGCGCGTTCAAAATCAACAGGAAATTTCCTCCTAGAGCCCCAAATCTTCTGCAAATTGGTGGCTTTTAAAATACGAATTTTTTAAGGACAGGTCAGTAGCCTGCTTTGATAAAAATTTTAGCATGTCTGGATATCGATTTGCGGCCTACATCCAAAACTTGACTCCAATACTCACCTGCCTCGATTATGATAACCCATTCTGCGGGCGTTGGAAACTACGGCTATGCGGAGATGGCCGCATAGCAGCGGCAGGCAAGGCCTTCGTGGGAATGACGTTGGGTATGACGACACAATCAGTTGTATTCGACTAGTTTCCACTTGACTGCGAACTTTCCACCATGTGGCTGGGTGTTACGTTTCAGGCTGAATTACTCCAAATAGATGGAGTCGGACTGCAGAGAATATCGGATTTTGTCAACAGTTACAAAATCTTTTGATAAAGATGTGTAGTTCTGAATTTTTCGGCTGGATACATGTATACTTGTGTCATCAAGCTTGATTATAAGAAATAGTAACAATAACTTCATGACTCCTTTGCTCCAAGATAAAGCTGTACACAATCGTCCACCTCTATTCAGAGACAGTTTTGACGCTTAAATGTCCTTACCCAAAGATGGAGAGGTTGTGTATGAAGATTTGCTCAAAACTGCCGATAATACGGATACCAGTCAGGTCATTGTGTAAGTGAAGCTTACTTCTGCGTTGCAGTTGCCAGGATGATGTCATTTAGCTCCCAAACCAGCACGTGCTATATTTCTTGTCTCGGCTGACTTGCCAGAAACTTCTTCGGACCACCGGCACTCCTTCGCAGTGCGTACCACGGACTGCGGTACAGATACCTAACATGAGAACAAGTATGTGATCTTCCTGCGCTCGTCTGTAGTCCTTGAAATCCGTCAATGCGCCCAACTCAGGACTACTCAGAACAGCAACCGAAAAATGTTCAGGAAGAAGTTTGAAAGAAGCATTATGGAAGACGTTGGAAGAAACGTTGCTAATCTCTCGTACCACGAGAATGAGGCTGGGGTTTCTTTGCAATGGAATCACCTAGCTGGAAAAACATAAAGAAGCGTACAAATCGTAGCAGTCCTGGACAGTTTCACTGAGCCCCCTGTGAAACGTGATTGCGACCCATACCTGATATTCTGTAGCCCATGAGTCTGGAATTTTCAGCTTTGGCTAAACTCGTCGGAGAACTCGAAGGCTTGAAACACCGTAAAGCCGGTGGATGGATTCGATAAGTCACACTAGTTTTTTTAACGAAGGATAAAACTCATAAAGGAAACTACTCACAAGGCTGCTGAAAACTTTTCAACAGCCCACGACCGGATTCACCCTTCTTGGGGCTCATCAGGTAGGCTCAGTCCATGTTTTACTTAAACCTAAATTGGAAAGATTTCGTCACTTCTACTCATTTGCATATCGGTTGGGTTTCCACGGGAGACTCAACTGAATCTCTCATCTATGACATTCAGTGTAGTTGTCGAAAGGATAAAACTCCTTTTGTGATCACCCTACTCAGTTGCTCCGGGAATCCTGGGTCGAAGATCACAGCTTGGTGAAATCAGCTCTTTTTAACATAATATTATAATTTAAACCGCTATTTAGTTTTGTCTCAGGTGACTTTCTGAATGATCCTCTGATTATAGTGATTAGCGCTGGTGCCCACCGGACCCCAAATGATAGACTGGAAGACGGTGTATTAAATGGGCGTCAGTGAAATAGCGTAAACACTGAGGTTGCTGTCTCTAATGATAATGAATAGGATGGTTTCAACTTGCAAACTGAGAATATTCTCCGAAAGCTGACAACCAATATCCGGCCCTTTGCAAGGTAGTTCTAGCCTTTGTAGACAAAGCGATGCAATATAGGTTGAAAGACCCGTTTCGCAAATACACATTGATGCGACAGCTTGGAAGCCATCAAAATCTTGACATACCTTAAAAGTCGCTTTCAACACCAACCTATTGGTAGGGAAATGTTTCCATTTCATCAGACCTCAACTTGAAGATTGGAGATTTGCACGAACATGATCATAAACACTAACTGACCTCTTCAATCAAATGCTGTTGCTGACTTACCTCGCCAGGCAGCACACTCTTCCGGATAACATTCTTTATGGCATGGCAAAGCGGGTCAATCGCACTCTCTATTCGACAGTTTTCAGCTGAAATTAATTAGAGTTTGTACACAGTGTGCCTGTCTACAACTCTTTTCAATGTCAATCCGTGGTATTCCAGCCCGATACACGGCAACCACCGAGCTGGGTGCCTGATTGACATTGACGTCATCCCGAACGATGCATTGTCCAGCTCTTCAGCTTTAGATGTCGTTTAGGAAAATCGGCCAAACTGTAGCCTCATCGCTGAAGAAGGCAGCATCCTTACTGCATTTATGGATTCATCCCCGTCGTTGAGTGTTTTTAATGAGTGAATGGAAGTCCATTTTGAACGTCATAAGCATTCCAATGAAGGTGCCACGTCCCATTCAAGTAGCTATGACATCAACAATAGCCCTTTTTCCATACCCCCCCCCCCGAGGGCGGCCACTCAACTGTAATTTGAGTGCACTATGAGGCACTTGAACGCAATAGTTTTCCTGACTCATTTTATCCGTTTTAAAGCGCTGCTATCTAGATTTTGTGAAGGAGGGTTCTATACCTGCTTCTTACATTACAGATACCACTGTGCAAAAATTGATACATCGATTGCTCTACTTACTACATGCCAATACGCCTAGACCACGGTTTTGCAAACCTACCGTCACTTGGGTGACACCCTTGAACTACACGCAGCGGTTCTTTCTTGTGCTTTGGGGATGGGTGTGAAGGATGTGTATGACAGCAACACGACAAATCCAAGTAGCTGTGGCACAATCCCCTAAAAAAAGTGTGCAGTTCGTTCGGTGTCCTCGAGATGCTAAGGGGCTTGACAGGAAATTAAATTCAACTCGGCGGATGACTCATCCGCGCTACAATCCTGCGAGAACACCCAGGACCCTAGTGCATTTGAGTCTCACGACAACCAAAACGTGTAATCCGTCTGATCTTACCTATCTTGTTATGCGATAAAGATTTGGATATTAGTTTTGTGAAACTGATGTATTACGGAAGCCTTGTAGGTTGAACCGAACAGTAAATGAAGTATATGCGCTGTCTAAGTTATGTATTTAATTTCAGACCAGTTTTGGGCTACATCAATTTATGTCAATCATCCATCGGGTTCAACTATCCGGACAGCACAATCGTGTATTCTGCCATTCTTCATGAATTGGGACATGCTTTGGTGAGTTTCACACACACCAGCTATATGCACTCGAAACCAGTGTCGTTCAGTGTTTGTTTTGCAAGTAACACTGGAGATCCCACTTCTGCATAACATTAATCCGGCTGAACAAACGTTACCGGAGAGCAACTCAATTTTGATTTTCTTCTTATTTACACTGATTCTTAATATACCTCGCTTAAAGAACAGAATTTAATTGATGGCGCCGAATTATTTTTCAGCTATCAATCAGCGCAGTGGTTTGCTGACGATACATAGCTATAAATTCCAATCATTCAATAGGTTAGTTGACTGAGGTGCTCCGTTGTAACGTAAGGATTGTATCCTTCCTTTTTAACCGGTTTCCTTACTTCAGCTGGAGTGTGACACAGTTTCATAGACCGTTTCGCGAGATCAGGCATCTGGTGCTCCAAAAGTCTTATGAATCATCACGAGGAAAGCCCATAACAAATGCGAATGTGTGTTGTCCCAAAAGCGAAAATCACTGCCACATTAGACACAAGCATTCGCAACCGAAAGGATTATTACTTTTGGCTACAGATGATAAAATTACTGCGTTTTTCACTCGCAGGTTACCTTCGTGGTAATACAAGCCGAAAAACTGTGACGATAAAATGGTGAATGACAAAAATATACCATAAAGTTCGCTTAATAAAATCCACCGAAGCATAGAATCAACGTCTGCATCACTAAAAATATTGTGTCTTGGTCCACATGTATGTTTTACCATAAAATGTGCGGTATATAAATAGACGTTTTATTTTTTATCTGCACTGTTTTTGCTTCTAAATCGCGCGAGGGATTTTTTACTCCCGATAGTCTTTCGATGTTGGGTTCATTCCAGTTCTCTTCTACTGAAGCGTATTTGCAGAGTTTATCCTCGGCATTACCGAGGTTTGCACTCCCCGGGTAAACTTCACGTTCCTCTCGAACGCTAGCACGCTCCCTGCCTGTGTGTGATAACTCAATTGAAACCAAATGTTCACGGGGTAGTGGTGTCAAATCGCCTGTATGGCATGTTCGATGGCCGGGTTTTGGATCCTGCCGCGGCCGAGGACTATATTGCTTGTGAGCTCCACTAAGAGTGAAACTCGTGTCCGGTGTTTTCATCCGTGGTACGGTCTGACGCGGATAATCGAACAGACACACAAAGAGAACTATCCAAACCTGACACACTATCAATTGGACACTTTTCAGTGCATTCGTCTGAAGCACTGGTTCTGTTTTTTTCCTTTATTTTCTTTATTCACTACATGCACCCCGACGTGATTGCAGTAGCTTCGTCTACTACTGCATAAATGCAGGTAAAACTTCAAGGTTAATGAACATGACGTGTGGAAAGATATAGTAGCTAATGCAAAGACCTCAATTGTCAACGGCTTCATTTGCTCATATCACGGTGTCAGACTAAGTAGGTAACTAAATTTTATGGTCACGTACGTGGTTTTGTATATCCATTCGGCGTTTTAGTCTGATTTTTCGTACTCCACTGTTGCGCAAACTTCATTCAGGTAAATGAAGTGTCCTCGAAATCCGTATATAGTGAGTTTGTGTAGAGTAACGACCTACAATACATCATATGTTGCTGGATTTCACGTGATTCAGTCCATTTCGCTCGTGCAATTTTTTCTCTAAGAAGGTTCACCATGGCAAGTGGCTTTCTTTGAAAGCGGTTTCTCCTGGAGAAATGATATAAAGAGAATACACTTGCGATAAAAATATCTATCTTCCAGGATGTTACTGTACACATGAGAACAGACTACGTTGCTCTGAGCAACTCATATCATTTAACCGTTTTATTTTTGGGAATGGTTTGGATTTTCAGAATGAAGACCGATGGTCGAATAAAAGCTTCTCAAAGCTAAGTTGAGGTGGTCTTATTCCATGTTGACCATGGAATTTCGACACGTATGTTGATCGAGACAGACAAATTGAGTTCTCTTACCCCGTGCCAATAAGTTGACTGGGTGATCGCTTGGTTTTTTGATTAGGAGTCTGGAATTTGAACCGGAACATCAGGCGATCGGATGGTGCTACGTTCTTTGGGTTTCAATCAAGACCATACATACAATGAATTGCTTTAGCAGCATGGACCAGCTCAGCGGATTGAAGACTTCAAGCGTTAAGCTATCATAATCATATCTGCCATGAAAATCTAGGAATTTTTAAATAATTAGTTAGATTATTAGGAAATTTCGCGCGTATCCCAAACGTAGCGGACTAATCGGGTTTAAGACTTACATCACTGCGAATGGCTCCCAAGATGATGAGACAGCTTCAGAAATGTTGATTTACATACCCTGGTTTGCGACAAAAACTGACAGACTGTTGATGTTTTCGAAGACTGTTATGCTCATCTGTGTTCCCCAATGCCTACTTCCCCGATCTCCTTGTATTTGTCGTTTCCTCACCCTCTCGACTTTCAGGGCTTCTCCTCTTTGTTGTATGCATTTATGCGGGACACTGATGGAAACCCGAGAACTCCACGCGATCCAACTACAAATCTTCCGAACCTGGGACGAACGGAATATGGGACGTTTAGGGCGGCGTACGTTGAAACGAACTTTTGGCTAGTAAAAGCAAGCTTCAGCCCGTTTAACTATTGTTTATCTTCCCTGACGCAAACATACCTCTACTAAGTAAAAACAACAAAAAAGCGCTTATTTGTATCAATCCTCAAGTTGCAGATGAACGCTGAACTAACGGGAATAGATTCATGTGTTACAATGCACACTAGTGTTGAGCTTCTTCGGATTGGTTAAGATACATATGGAACCGTTTCAGCTCAACGTCCTGGATATATTTCTATCCATTCATATAGGTTGTCGATCCAATTGCTTTTATTTAAGCCATTTTATACTCCGTTTAAACCTTGTGATCTTCTCATGTGATTTTCTTCTACCCAATTCTAACCACTTTCTAATGGCTGCAGCATCGACAGTACAACATCGATGTTCGTCAATGATGCTTCGCGTGGCCTAAATTCTAAGGTATCCTTTGATTAACGGTCAATTTTCCACGGTAGTTTGATTTCACTTAGGTCGCTGTTATTGCCAAGGCGCACCAACTGACACTTGCGCACTTCTAATTGACTCACTCCTCGGGTTCAACCAAGCTGCAAATAAACAGTGCCATAAAACTTGCTTAGTCACGGATGATCTTTTTGTGGCTAAAAACCTTCAACTTGCCAGCTGTGCCTGTTGAGGCACAGTGTTTTTCTTGTGATACAGATTACAAAATGACACAAATATTATGGACATATCACGTTTTATCACTTTTTTCTTTTTGACTTTCAATTTTATTTTGTTACTTTACTTGTCTTTCCCGACAGTTTTTGAAATCATATTTTGTCGGTCGTCTCATGAGACGACTAACTCTGTTGGGCCTGTAGACATGTTTAGATCAAATATATCACACACTTGAAAGAACAGTTTATTGTTTAACCAGATTCCGCATCACACTAGACACCTAAATTTCATTCAGACCAGTGAGGGCCACTTTGTATGACCGGTTGGAATTTTCAGTGCTTGGTATATGCCGGTCGGTTATTGGGAAGGGCAGTGTTTCGCAGTGAATTATTCTTTTCAGACTGCAAATTTTTAGGCTCCATACAGTCGCACTATGTCATGTAGGAGACACACAAGAACGAAAGAGACTGACGTTATCTAGCATTCAGTTGCAAAATCGCATACTATATAGGCCTTTGAAACCCACCAGTCTCTGTCAGGTAAGTTTGACAACATTGTGCGCATAATAAATGTCACCTGGCTCGACTTCAGTCGTCGGCTGTTAGGCCGTGGCCTTGTACAGACTCCCGACCGTGGCTAAGCCCAGGTGACAACAGACTCCAGACTACTGCTTTGCTTACGGAGAACCGAATCGTGAAAGCGAATAGCAAAGATCACAGTCCTGCCTTATACCTCTCGTTTGTCTCAATTCCCGCCAGCCAAGTTCACAGTAGGACTGTCATGGATTCGTCCCAGAAATGTTGCCCTGCATCATTTTCATTCTGTGTAACAAAATTACCGTCTCCCATGACATACAATCGGGGAAAATACTTTTCTTACTGTTCTTTGCCACGTCAGTTCAAGTACCATGGACACTGTCAACCGAGAATGGAAGTCAGCGCTGGGTACGTTCCGTTTACCAGTTTGGACACTGAAAACTCCCCACGTTTTGGTAAGTGCTTACATGCTTCTCTGTGTCCAGTCATGAACAAAAGAAGTGAAGTTTTCGGCTGTGCCGTCACCGGGTTTTAAGCTGACTGTTCCTTCACTTAAAAGCTTCTAAAAACTACTCGTTTTTTTCATGGTTTTCGTTATTGCTTCGTTGCTCACTTGACGTTTATTGAACGCTCAGATTAATAATAAAGCTGACATTCCCATTTTTAGCAGCCATTTCTTCAAGTCGTTTAAGCTGATGACGTTTTTGGCTAACGTCAATAACTATGTTTTGACGAAGATAGCCTGCAATTCTCAGCAGAAGTACTTAATTACGACGGCTTGACGATTACGTAATTAATTCATTCAGACACTAACGTTCAAACTGTCCCCGGAATACCACAAGTTACCATAAAATCTATCAGGAGAATGCAGTTAAAACACTCGTCTTTGGTAAATGAGACCTCGGGATTAAATGACAACTGCTAGAGGAATCATTTTGTTCTTCTGAATTCATCAAACTTCAGCGGAACAGTTTTGGCAAAAAAACGGCCAGTAGAGAAAGAACTCCCAATAACAAGCATTTGAACTGACTGACAAAGAGTGTGGCAATGAAGAAGCCAGAGAAACAAAAGGTGCAGTTTTTCGAATTGAATGATGTTGATCGCTCCCACTGCACAACTTCACAGACCGATGCATTATGAAAGCTACTGACTGACGATCGTAAAACGTAATCGCCAATCCATTGTTCAGTAAGAAGTGGATGTGCCCTCTTTCGTTAACTGATGCAAAGGTTGTTATTATCGGCATGTTCCACCGGTGTTTCTGTCGTGGCCAGCGTGCCACAGGTGGCTACCGGTACTGTACTGCATTTATGTTAGTTACAGTGGCAGAAGTCTTCAGAGGCATCTTCGATTGATACGACTTTAAGGGCAATTCAAAACTTGAATTGCCCTTTTGGTCTGGTTTCTCTCTCTCTCTCGAGTCCATGTGATTCTAACTGTGAATTATCCTTTGACGTTTGTCGAGTTCTTTCTTTTGTTTCTGATTATTTGAAACGCGATTATTATGTGACAGGAAATACAGAAAATCTTCTTGTACCCCATTCACTACTGAACTACAAAGAAGTTGTTTTTTTCAGACCGCTCCTGTAACAATCCCCCTTTCCGCGGGTATTTTCTAGTCTATTAGCAAGTTCATAGCAGTGAAGAGCCACAATCCTATCCTTTACAGCGATTGCTAATCCGCACATTTTTTTACTATAATCCACCAGTGCAAGGAACACTGTTACTGCGTGATCAGTGGTTGGTCTTCCGTTTGTTCTATGTAGCGTTCACATCCTCCAGTGATGTGTGAAAAGCGAAATCTGCAAACAGTATGATAAACAACCTGCAACTTCTCCTGACAGTAATTATTAGCAACCTCTGACCCACATACTCAAGTCATACGGGGTAAGCTTTGAGACTGTCTGCCGCTAACCGACTGCCAGAAAAAACACCGAACAGTGTGATTCATACGTACATCCATGCAGACATTCTATATCGGGTTCGCACACCGAACTGGGCCACCACTCGTTCCGTCTTTGGGGAACAACCAAACCCGTATCAGCTTAGGTTCACGTTTAGTTTACCACAATGCCTCTCTCCGTATGATGCCGCTTTCTGTAGAACTTTGGAAAATAAATCCCCTAACCCCAACTGCGATAAACTTCCCACTACCCGTTCAGAATTGTGGTACATATATCAGTGCATTCCATGATACTTGTTTTTTGGCACCCTAGGTGAGTGTTCTGAATGAAAAGAAAAGCAGGGAGGGGAGTTCCCGAAGGCGTGATACTCTACAGTAAATCCAATCAAAATGTATGTTGAAATGGACCAAACCCACGCACCAATACATGCGAAGGACCAGGGTTCAACCGTAATATTCCGATGTATCAAAGTATCGGACCAACGAACCAAGAAACAGGAACCCACTTAGAGGTATGTCAGCAAAGTTTACAGTGAGGATCCCAAGGGGGGACAGACAGGGACCCAATGTTCACATGGGCACCTACCGATCAGTACACTAGATAACGGACGAACAGACAGAACCGTCCAGTCAAGCAGCCAGTCATAGCCAGCCAGCCAACCAGTCCTGACCAGCAGGACTCACATCGACACACACAAACAACCACTCAAAGCACAACTACCGACTTACCGGCTCAGTTCGCCTAGCTGATGATGCCAATTCGATTGCTGATGGAGGTTTTCAACCAAACCAAAGCGTTTTCAACACAACAGAAATAGGTTCCTCAGATTAATCATCACGTAAAACAGCATTTTCTGGCCAAGGAATATGTATAGCAGACACGTATCAGACCAGAAACGAAGCAGACTGACAGCATATGGTCGGGCGAAGAGTTGTGGTGCCTGTGTGTGAGGGCTTAGTGCACATCGATTTATCGCGTTATATGTGCTTGAGAGCCCACATAGTAAGATAAAATGCACTGTAGTGGATCGAAATTAACGTTTTGCACTACATTTTATTTGTCATCCTCTTTCGTCTTAGATTAGCATGCAGGCCATTGTGGTAAACAGAAGTGTATTCAGGGATAGTTGCATGTGATGCACTGAATGTCTTCATCAAGATTTCATGTCAATTTTACTATGACTTGATTGCGCCGTCATAATGAACAGCATTTCTACCTTACAAGGGATATTTTCTACACTGAAACCTGCATTTGAAAGATAAAAATGTAGGCGGAGTTTTCGTGCAAAGATGATATCCATGTTAGGGATGTTCGATACCCTGTCTCATTTGAAACAGTAACACTGTTCACATATTTATATGGGTCTTTGAAAAAACTTCTCATCCTCGTTCATCCGTATTTTACTGCAGTCAGAAAGAAACTATTGTTGTTGGAAAACAAACCATAGATTTTAGGCGTCGGGAATGTTTGAACAAACATTACTGTATGTATTTCCCACAGTCGATCTACTAATTTTCCGTTATGATGCCATAATGTTCAATGGACTAGTTAATCAACTGTTGTTAGATGAATAAAATCGAAAAGTTCATACTTAAAAAAAAACACATTTTACTAGTTCGGGGTGGATGGCATTTTGAGGATTTATGTTACTTTATGTTACTTGCATAACACTTCTTCAAAGGTCTATCTATCTTTAAAACTTCATCTAAACTGGTAATGTTAGGAAACCTACTACATTTAACTTCCGTTTATCATCTCGTTTGAGGAAAGCTGGTATATTTCTCCTAATCCACCATAGGAATACGCCAGAACTCATTTTGATTGCCCCACTCTTGAGGGAGTGGATCTGGAAAACGAGGGAGGGTCAGGTACTGCAATTTCACATTTTGAAAAACGCATTGGGAACGTAAGTCTTTTGATTTTCTCCATACTTTGATGCACTAACCAGTGGTTTACACTTCAACGAGCGTTACTTGTTTACTCCGGTAGCTTTGAGTATGTTCGAGAGCAAGAATGAGGTAAAAAATTTAAATCCACTGTCAGCGGCTTTCGCCTTATAGACTGTCTCACTTGGTATAGTCCTGCAGAATATCTCCCAAAAGAGTTTTTGGTAACTACCTCAGTTTTACTAGTCTTGTTTGTTTAGGTTTGTTTATCTGAGTTCTCCACACCGTGCCATTCCGAACACCCCGCCGAGGTAATATACGTTTACTTTCGGAAAACTGTATGCTTCTGTGACTTTTTGTGGTTACCATTCAAGATTCCTTCCTGTTAATGAAGTTGATCGATGTCGAAAAGGCTCTAAGCAGTGCAAATCTCCCTCGTCCTTGTTGAGGATCATCATGGTCCTCTTGGAGACTTGAAACTCATGACCCTCCGGTCAGTAGTTGAACACTGTAGTAATGACCACGATCACGCATCTAAACGGGATATAGCGCAACCATCGTTTTACATAACGTGATCCGGTGTTAACTGGCTCTTGAAGTAAAGACTGCACGATCGGAAGACCTACATGACTTGTGGGACGTTTCTCCTTCGGGGAAGACTAGTTATAGATAATGAGATTTCGTTTGGGAGTATGAAGTAATGTATTATATCCATCGTGTCCCTGTTGTGTAACCGTAACTCCCGGTGGGTTGTCAGAGTTTGCCCTACTGTCTTGGGCTACACGCCTGGTAAATTTCAACAGGCCGAGGTCGGTAAGTTCACCTCGAGGTGCCAGAATGCGAACTCTCGTTAGGACGCGTGACACGAGTGACGAGGTTTAATATCGTTCTGTTTTCAGGTGTTTTTTCTTAAATAAAAGTAACGTTTAAAAATTCACTGCTCGTACTCACCTGAACTAAGTGAGTGTATAGTTTGCCAGGCAGCGTGTCCGACCGTTCACAGATTATCGGCTCACGCTATTTTGCTTCAACCTTTCCTACGTTCGAATACTTTGATTTCATTGGCTTTTCGGACTACGGCCGTCGATCACAGTGTCTGGTGACAAGGCCATTAGTGATTTCTATTCGCTGTTGGTTTTCACGCCGCAGGCCTTAGACAGTGTTGATAAATTTCATAACACATGTTCATCTCAAAAGTGCCTTGTTAGAGGAACATCAGTAACCCATAACTCTTGAGATATCTGCGAAAATGTTTTATCCTAAGTTAACGTCACAATGCATTGGGTAGCTCTAAAAATATTTCTAGCCACACTTCTCTCGGTGACCCACTGAAGAAAGCTATATTCACAGAACTTCCAGCAACACTTTGCATGTCCTACGACTTAAAAAACCGGCTCAAAATTTTTCTTTGTATACGTCCTGCTTCAAGTTAGAAATATAGATTTAAAAAATTTCACGAACGCGAACATACCGGTGTTGGCCACGTCAGCTGAGGCAACCTTGGGTTCAGTTTCCGCAATTTCAGGCTGCTACACCTTATGGATCAAACAATTTACTTGTTGGAAAAAATATCAGTTAGCGTTCACGACAGCATTTGTATCAACAGTTTTGCAACTATTCTGGGAGTAATGCAGTCCGATGTATTCCACTGTTGAACATTAAACGTAGCACTTTTGACTGACGTGTCTGTAGTTTAAGACGGTAAAAATTAAAACAAGACAATTTTGATAATGGTAACTTTCTGTTCACATTTTTGTCTCATTTCAGAATGATCTGATGACGGGATCCATCGAACAACCACTTGTACCGTCACCTTTAACATTGTCGTTCTTCCAAGATACCGGGTAAGTCGGGATAGGGTGAGTGAAGGATAAAACTAAATTCATGGTTCACCATCTTAAGGATGATACTTGCTCAGCTGCCACGTCGAACTGCGAACTTGAAGTCGGACGGAATGGTTCGAGGCCCATGTGGCATGTATTCAGCCTCATGTGTTTGATTACTAGATTCCTGCAAATACTGTTCATTTTCAGGAGCACCCTAGGACATCTATTAAAATCTCCTAGCTTTCGTTTGTTGCGTAGCTAGTAGTAACTGCCATATAGACAACCACCACTAAACATTCTATTCCAGTGCCAAGCTACATGGCTTTTTGTAAATTCTGATTCACCTGTGTCAAATCTGGGAAGGCCGTAGAAAGATGTTATTAGGACTGACAATTGTATGATAAACTTTTGTCGCAATAGGCACATTTACGAGTGCCGTCGAATATTGTTCAAATCTTCTGGAAAGATTCTCGTTACAACGAAGTGTTTCTTGGCCCCACTGAAAAACTTACTCCCTTTAGATCTAACGAAACCTGAATTTTTCTTATTAATGACCTATCATCGATGCAGGGGAAGATATATATATATATATATATATATAACACGGGCGCTTTGAAATTGACTGTGACCCCCAGCCCTGATATGTACACCGGTTGTTTGACAAATAAAGATTTAAAAGTAATATTTTGTTCATGTTTGTTACATTAGGACGAAATACTTGCCCGACCGTTAAGGACACCAGGATCGTTCGAGTGAAGCTAGCAGTAGTGACTGGACGCGTTCGGATAGTATAAACTTACTTTTTATAAGAAACATCCACCCAAAAACCCCTTGAAAAAAGTGGTGTCGAGTGGAAGAATCTGTTGCTAAAAGTATGTGTGGTAGGAAACAACGTGTGGATTTTGCAGTATGAATCCTCCGTACCAACACAACCCTCTGTTAGCAATAGATAAACGGAATAGAACAGCAACATGACCACTGAGTGACAGTTCCATGGATGGCTTGGACCTTATTCTAGCAAACAAAGATAGCGTGAGTTCAATGCAGCAAGCATAGTTTTGCGGCTGAACATAGCTCCCATCTATCAGGTTACTATATAATACATAATCTATGGTCTTACAGGGTGATGACACAATCGGCAAGGAGACGTACGAATTCGATCAAACATCCTTGAATAAGTCACGACGTTTTCTCACCGTATACAAACTCAGGTCTTGACTACCCAGTCAGTGAAGTCCAGTATTTTTAGTAGACACTACACTTAAAACAGTTGGCAACCTGGAACCAAATTCAATGTCTGTAGAGCCATCCTAAGATAGGTCAGTCGCGGTCGAATGCATTTGTAACTCCAAAGAAGCTGGTGAAAAGCAGCGAATAACACTCCTCCTATACCGATAGACTCCCGGCTTTGGTCTGCTAAACTTAATTTCGCACGAAGTGACTCACACCCTTTCTTCTGGTCGATTTCTAACAATATATTCTTGTGTTTTTGAGTAAAGCTTTGACAGTAGTTTTTGCTGCCGTGTTTGTTTCCCCAAGTCTATGACGAAAAAAGTTATGGGACTAATCGAAATAGAAGAGAGCAACCAAAAAGTTGCAGACGATGTTAGCCATCCCTAAATGCCGAAAATTCACCTTAAATGCCAAATTTGATTGCAATCCTTGTGGTTAAATTAAATGACAGACATTGTTTCAGGTTATCGAAGGCATCCCGTTTTTTTACTGACGGAGTCACAGCATTAAAGACTAGATAATCTTGTATTGGACGGTGGGCTTTCAGATGAAAATGAACCAGTCAGGAACACGGAGGATTCAGTAAAGTAATGGCAAATTGAAGAGAGGTACAGACAGACTTTTTACTTTACATTTCTTGCAGAATACACACAGTTCGCTAATTTTTTTATATTATCCTAACTTGATCAAAAAATGAAGTTTGTATGGGCTTGTTCATTCTGGCTTTGTTTTGCTTCAAACCTCCAAAATTTAAACACTCTGAAGTTAAAGTCATTTTGAGTGCTCCAGACTGAGAAGCCCTCATATAGGAATGTTGAGTTGAGTATGAAAACATGGGAATGTTCAGGAGGCATCTAGAAGCTGTTGTGATCGGCTGGCCACTCGCTATTTTCAGCTGCTTTCGATATTGCTTGATTCTTAATAAATGGTAAGGTAACCCGTCTGCTGTTACTTTGGTTGCCCGAGACCGTCCGCGGACATAAACGGAAAGCTTGGACGTCTTAAAAGTCTACTTTTTCCTTCTCTCGACCGGTCGAATGAAATAATCAGTTACTGAAGAGGTGGAACACGAAGCGAATAATGTTGTTCACAGACTGCGATGCCGTGGGAAACCGGTTATAATGCCCTTTGCTTTTGACTATCATCTAGCTTGCCGACAGTATGGGCGTCTTAAAAGAGAGGAAAGACAAAGAACCTGTCGTGCTTCGCCCAAGTTTGGCTATACATACATGCTATTCTACTGGTTATCACTTGCTTGTCTAAGCCTGAGCAAGTGGACACTTCAGGGTACAGGGAGCTTAAGTCCATGAGTGAATATTTCGGTTTACCGAAAACTTGGAAATCAAAGTGAGGATAAGCGAGGCGGACGAAAACGTTGATTTATCCTACTCCTATCAATTTGGTTGAAAAACAACAAAGCAATACAATTCTTGGAGACCACCTGGATGAAATATCTCATCAGAAGTTTATGGCACACTAGCTTAAGCAAGAAAATGATTGTGAATGCCACTCTTTTGATGAGAACTTAGGTCGACTGTTCCTTCTGGCTCCGGCTGATTTTCTTAGGACCCAGTTGAATTCGCTAATCAGTCACCAGTTTATTGGGGCAGAAGAAGAATAGTTGGAAGCTTATCAATCAACAGTTTTGAGTGAATAACCTCCGGAAAATGTTGCTTTATAAACCTATAACATTGATACGTGAGATAGATAGAGGAGAAATTGTAGTCACTTAGACGCACAATCAGCGCACTGATGTAACACTGTATTTACTAGTTTGTAGTAACATTGATAACGTAATTATTACAGACACAGAAACACGCAGACTTAGTCTTTTCCTTCCTATAAAGCCGATTCTCGGACAAAAACTATATTTTACCTTCAACGGCTCTATTATATATACGAGGACGGTCTTATGAAGCTTGGGTTCACAGCAGTGTCACAATATTATATAATATACATTACATATGTATTATATATACAATATCCAGACATAAAGCTGCCACCATGACGTGGTGGTCGCGCTTGAGTGCTGCAATGTCCACGCGAGCTACAGTGGCTGTAACTTCGTTCCAAAAGGTGCAACCATTTCAGGAAGGCCAAAGAGGGAGGCATTCAGACCAGCGAGACCCCGTCCTACGAGTAATCGTGCTACTAGGCGGTCTAGGGGTAAGGTCGTACTGTCCTCTGCGATAGAAATGTGAAGGCAGTAAGGTGTCCCCCACAGGCGACCAGTATATCCATATTCATGGAAGCAGCGGTGCATACTTACCCCAAGGAAGGACGCCTTAGGAAAGGTTGACCCTAAAAACCGAACACTTTGATCGCCCAACGGTTGATCGTAACCGCCAGCGCATTATTCAATACGGTGGAAACACGTTTAAAACCAAAGAGTCCGGTGCTGCTCAAGAGGCAGCTGTTGCGCGCAGCAGCAGTCAGAGTGAGACAGAAATGCCTTACTTCCTGCGTCCTCGGGTCATGCCGGCTCCTTGCAGCCGAGTGGGTCGGACTATTGAGTCACTGGCTCCGGGAAGGGCCCCCCAAGAAAACTCTAACAACTGCTGCCTTGCAGGTCAGACTTTTGAGTCAGAGGCTAGGGGCGGAGTCCCCGAACAAAGCCCTGCATCCTCCCACTGCCTTGTGAGTCAGACTTTCGAGTCAAAGGCTCAAGGTGGGGTACCTCAACAAAACTCACTTTCTCGACCTGGGCAACTGGGAAATATTATTTGCCCGCGAAGTTCTGCGTCCACCTGTGTCCCTTCCCAACCTCTTCCCACCACACAAGCAGACGTTGCTAGGTCGTTTGACTGTCAGTTATCCGACCGATGGGCCTATTAACAATAAACAAAATAGCACGTGGCCATCAGCCACCGGTGGAGAGCCACAATTCAAGACTGCCGTTCTTTCTGGAGCACACAAGTCATTACCAGCAAACTCAGCTGCACTGGTCGTTGCCGTCTACCTGAATGAGGACCCCGAGCCGGGATACATCAACGGTTACACTGTCAGACATGGCCCAGTAGCGCCCTCAGTAGTACTCATGCACCCAATCTATTGCCTTCAATGAACAGCTCCACTCCCAATCTCTCCAATTAAAAGTTCACTGACCACCGTGTATTTACGCATCAATTATATCAGCTACCGCCTTCAATGCGCAGCTATCCACCCCGTATCCCCAAATCATCGGTGAACGAAACTGTGGATGTATCCCTGTGTAAGTCAAACAGCCTCGTTCTATGCTGATTCCAATCCGCAAAAACCGTACGCAACCCATGTGGGAAAAACTGCACGTCATCAGCCTGGAAGCCCCAGAGTTGAAGGTTATTTTCGATGTTATCCTGCGGACAGTGGCCAAGCACCAGAAGAGTGACATCCACAAAAGTCAAAACTTGGTTACGTCGTCGGAGAACGTTCATAGAACTCGTCTCGCTCTCCAGAAAATTGTTAGAACTGTGTTAATGCTTTTGACATCCAACAACTGGCAACTTCCTTCACTGTCAAACTGCCCTTGACTGCGTTTATTGTCGAGCACTATCTCAATTCCCTTCCACCTTTTCCTGACCTCATGATGATATGCTGTGGAATTTCTCCCAGTTCGCCAGGCCTATTAGTGTCTGGCAAGGCTATCTCCTATCCCTACTTCTCCTTGGCATTATTATCGATATGCCTTAGGGAAAGCCCCTCCCGGCCCCTGGTGTCTGCGGAGTAGGAATACTCAGAGGAACGTTTGCCTACAGACAGAGTACGAAGAACACATAGTTCTTGAGTCAAAAACCTATGTAAATCCAAAGAATATTAAATAACCTAGGTGATTTTGCCAAACAATTTGTAATGCGCACCCACCTGCAAGGCACATTGCTGCTGCTATACTGGATGGTGCGAATCCCAACCGTAATACCTGTAGATGAACCAGTCGGTTGTACCAGGCAAGAATGAAGTTTCTGTTCGAAAATAAAAGACTAGGGTGACTCTTACTCAACCATGTTTATGGCGCTGACCTGACATCATCTTGTATGTCAAAGGTGTGTTCTGTAACGCCACAGTGCGTTCCACACTTTGTATTGTCCTTAAACCTGGCATCTGTGACAGAGGATACCAAGAGCCTTCAGTGTGTCTATCGATGCTTCCGAAGCACTCCTTGCCTCCCGTGGAAACACAGGGTAGATAGTATTGAGTTCCGTCGAATTGTTTTCCTGGGTAAGAAGCTCACGCGCAACAGATGATTTGATGACGCCTCATAGATTGCACCGGCCTGAACACATGCTTCATTTGTCAGGACAAAGTTGCCCTTACGGAGCTCAGTCATTCGCAGAGTGAAAACGACCTGCAGAGTGCATTTCATGACCTAGAAGCGAAAGACAAAAGCCATGAAAGGAAAACTCAGTCGCCCGGAATTACTACCTACCCGGATGGAGACCGAATCAGTGACTGGACATGGTCGTGGATGCGGTGAAGCCGCTTACCCAGTGGTGCTTTTGTAAACGAGCTAACGCTCCTGCGCATAACTTGAGGTTTAATTCAAACCTGACACTAAAGAAACATGCACCGGTACGGTCACAACTGAACCTACATTCTTAGTGTTTTGAGCTGTCGCATCTTATTCGGCCTCTCGCTTCTCATTCTACTCCATTATTCAAAGCGGCGGCAACTGGAACTGCCATCGAACTTATGCACGGTTTATAACCGGCCATCAAGAGCTAAGTTAGACTACTAATTCTGATAGCACCGGCGATTCTGAAGTCGAAGAGCGAATTTACAACAGGATAGGAAACATGAATCCTGGTAAAAGTACTGGCTGACACCGGGAGTCTCCATATTGTTCGTAAATACAATCTTCCTTCAGACTATTTTGAATCGAAGTCAAAAGAACGATTCTCCAAAAATAGCAACCGAGGTCCTTTCCGTCAGTCTCTAGGCAGCCCTTACAATGTACCAGAGACCTAAGGATTGTGGTTGTTATTTGGTCCGGTTTCAATTTGACCATTTTTATTATGCTTAATTATGTTCCAACTTGCATAGAAAAAACAGGTTCTTCCTGAAAATACCCAGCGTATTTTTATCTGAATGGAAACCAACTTCACCATTGTCTCCGTTTATTTCTCTCCCAGATGGTATAATGTCGATATGTCCAAAGCAGCGGACTGGAAATGGGGCAAAGGTTTGGGCTGCACTTTTGTTCAGAAGAGTTGCTACGAGTTCATGAAATCTCGAACTGGGTAAGACAATTTAAAGTTATCACACGTAACTCCTGCCTATTTACGCTCGCAAAATAGGTCAATTTGTTGATCACACAAGCCGTACTTCAAGCCTGTTTCGGCACTGTCACCAAAGTGCTTGTTTTTTACAACGATTCTGTTTCAATCGATGTCCTTCCGAATTTTTGACCACCATTCATTTGCTTTGATTCATCTCATACACCTGCAGAGAAGAATCGGTGCGCCCCTGGTGCGCAGAACCACCAGCCGGACAGACCGAGTGCCTGAGCTATGACAACGCTTTTGGACAATGTGATTTGCGGATGCATTCGTCCAGGCTGGAAGCAAAATACCAATATTTCCGTGAACTTCTGAACGTGCCCGCAAATATGGTACCATACTATGGTGGCAAGCATTCACTGATGGATCGGTGCCCTTTCATTCGGGTGAGAAACAGCTGTGCCTGGTATGGACTATACGTTCATTGTTGTATGGACTAGTACTCCAAGTAGACCAAAATTGAACAGTGTACCAAAAAATGGGATTTAGGCACAACAGGAAGAGGCCTTTTTGGTAGGACAAATGCACTTGAAGGGAGCCTGTTCTCCCGTCGTATCCACAGGGACATTCCACACAAGATGTTTCCCACTAAGCGATCAACCTGACAAGAGTTCAACGCCCCATGAGAGGTCAGATAATTTCAGTAGAGAGTTTGCGCTGTGAATGAAGCTAATCTATGCAAAAGAGCCAAGTAGCACTATACGGCTGTTTCGTTGTCATTGGGAATCATTAGCAGTGGGTATCACATAGGATTCTAGGGAATTTCAAACCTACGACCTACCGGAAAGTAGTTTGAACCACTCAACCACAAACGGCTGATCAGCGTTGCGATTAACTCGCACCTAAATAGGTTATAGTGCTACTCAGTGATGAACCATGGAGTCCATCTCACTTGTTGACTGGTTCCTTCAGTAACAACCCAGATGAAGGGTCGTATGAATTATTCTTCTTTGTGGGTTACTTATATATTATAGGGCTGGTAACTTGGTGGTCTCTCTTCAACAGCCTGTTGCATTTGGTTTTGGTTAATGTATACTCAAGCGACTAATTCAACTAAGTGGCAACAATCCAGTACGAGACAGAATGAATGGCGATGACGACTCAACATCCTGAAGAATTAGGTGATTATCTGATCCTCCCTGGTGCTCATGAAATGGTTATTTTTACTTCCATACTCTGCGTGAGATTCAGATTAAGGAAAAACGTTTAATAATATCATTACGCCCACAGTTGATCGACACCTGTTCAAGGTCCAGTCGTGTGTTTTTGTCGTTTTAACCGGGTTTTCTAACTTATCACGTTGAGCAAATATATTTATCCTCAACACAATAAAACATCCCCTACCAAACTGCCTGCCGAAAAAGCAGTGGAGAGGCAGGGATACATTCAAATGTGGGATCACCATAGTGCCGTGCAACCCTACCTATGTCCCTGCTTGAAACTATTCTCCGTGCATCTTAGACACATGAAATACGAGGCCAAATTTGCTCGAAGTAGATGTTCGTTGTTGTGTCTGATTACACAAAGCTTGCAGTGGAAGGTTTGCTAGACCGAAGCATAACTGTCGCCCTAGAGGTGCCAATCGAGAGAGAGTTGCTCACGTTTCTCTTACTGGGTCAAGAAGATTGAAGGAATTACAAAGGAATTCATCAAAGTTAGTGCTTAAAGATGTGCAGCGCAACTCCTACTAAAAAGGGAACCACTTCTTTTTGAGTTGCTTTTCGTCTTGGACTCGAATTTTCACTCAACCAGTGCTGAGGTGACTCTGAGGTTTCGTTTCGGTTTTCCACTAGTCCTGAAACGTCAAAAAAGCTTTGGGAAGCATCAGCGTGGCGAATTTCAGTAATCATGAAGGTGGTTTGAACTTTCATCTTTCGACAGAAGAATTAACCGGTCTAGGTTCGAGTCAGCAGTGTGACTAGGTCAAATGCATACAGGATATCGTGCGGAGTATTTTCATGATGGTACTTCTGAATCATTTGGCCTATTTGTTTTACTTTTTTCCTCCTGAAAGGCAAATTTTCATATGAAGGCTCTGAACACAATGCTTAAGCTTCGCAGGTGCTTTGCAACGTGGTAGGTTACTCACATTGGCTGTCAGCCAAATTAAGCACAAAGTTAGGATCTGCGTTCCCTCTACATACACCCGCAGGTTTGAATCTGCGGCAGGATTCGTGAGACGCATCAATAATGAACCACAACAAGAATGAAACGAGTGCACCTCACCACTCGGTTTTTCACTGAATATAGAGTTAAATTTTTAGGATGGATTATCTCAACAACAAACTCAGGCTCAGTTCCCGAATATATATGGATGGATACTTTCGTGAAAGCACTCTACCAGAACATTGAATTGAGTGTCAAAAGATACCGAAAGCCATTCACAACACTCTCGGGAGGACTGTCAATGTACAAGGCACAAATAAATTTGACCAAATAGATTGTGGACACCAGCCAAGCAAATAAGCTAAAAATGTGCATTCAGTCTATAATATTGAATATCCTCAGAAAAACGAGCTGGGTGTTTGTGGTGGAATGCAATGTGGACAGACAACTTGTCGAACCGAGCGTGCCAAATTTTCAAGTCGACTGGAATGTCCTATTACCGGGAACAGTGCATTTCCTTATTTGTTGGAAATGTGCACGTCACATGCTTTCGTCAATTTAGCCACTCCAATCCGCTTTACTGCGTAGCCGATTTCGCCGACATGTCATTGAACTACTTACTTCGACCAATGTGTAGTAGCAAGTGACATTGAAAAACCAGTGGCGATCTGCTCGGATGCGCTGGATAGAGAAATCCGCATACGAACGTTTTTGGTACCGATGGGATTACATAGCTTTACAGTACACCAATGGCTACAAAGGTAAGCGAGCAGCCATAAATAACACACTTGGGCCTAAGGACCAAGGAAATACACGGTTCGAGTCAACAGGTAGATAATTGGAGCACTTAAAGCAGGTGGACTCATTTGAGCAAAGGAGTCGTTCAAGGCACATTGGCATCCAGCAAGGCTCTTAATGTTACATCGACTATTTGTGAATCCGGATTTCACGTTTGTTGGTTCAAACAACATGTTTCGCATTTCATCGTGCTGATATGTTGATACTCTATGATCTCACATAGAAAGTGTACTCCGGGGAAGTCCTGGACGATTTCCTGTAACCTTGTTTGAAATGACTGACTGAATCATACAACGAAACTCCCTCAGTATGCCCAAGGTCCATAATCTGAGTGTGTGCGTCGGTACAACATGATTGCAACAGGCCTGTAGTAGAGACCAGTCAGAACATACAAATGAATATATATATATATATATATATTAGTTAAATCCCCGGTTGGAAGGTGTAACCAACTTTTTTATGCTAAAAGCAGTGACTGTGCGATTTATGTGTATTTGTGGCTATTACTGTGGAATTAAAGGGTAACTCGCTCATTAGAAATGCTATAAACCACAAAACTTCCAGGTGATATGATGACCTGAAGCCTCCGCTGAAGCCTCTCTTTGAATTAATTATGGAATTCTTAAGTGCAACATGAGTAGTCAAAATAAAATGACTGATAACATCACCTACCCTATACAAGTAGCATTTTTTATTCGCATAAGTCAGCACTATACCAGAGGTTTCATAAATACCAAAACGCAGTGTAATTAGTCAGTAGAGTACTCTGTGCTAATCAGAATTCTTGAACATCTCTTGTCGTGTGAAGGTCGGAAGTGTAGGATACATAACAAAAATTCTAAACAAGTACTGTTCCTGAAACAGCATATTTTAACTATCGAAATTGCTTGTTACCATCTAGCCTTGGTTTGGAAACGGTAGTGATCCGTCATCATATTGTGATGTTCCTTCAAACCAAATATTTTTCCGTGAGTTCTGAAGGCATATTTTTATTTGGTGAGGTGAACCGAGTAAGGAAGAAATGAACATCATTTTAGTTAATTTATTCGTGTATAATGCTATCCAAAAATTGTTCTACGGTGTTCTCTTTGTTCTATGATGATTATTTCCTGCTGGTGAATTTTTTTGGGGAGAAAAGTACACTTCTTGTTGCTTAAGCGAATTTGATTTTTGGTGATAAGTTCTGTTTCGTAAAATTTTGTGATGTAACAACTTCGGCATAGGACGAATTGTTAGCACATACAAGTCCCTTCAAAAACTAAGCAGAACTGGAGGACAATGAGGTCGCTTCCGAAACATCAATTCATGTAAAGCTAACTCACCTATACACTGGATGGAATTTTGTGGTAGCACGTTTGGCTAGGTAATTCGAGTTCAGTAATCTCCCTTAGAGAAGGAACTTCGAGATTCAACTGTACTTCGTTCATCATACATCGTGGAAACTAAGTTAGTTACGGTTCGGTGGTTCATGTACTGCTGAACTACCTAGCTGGTTTGGATGATAAAACAGCACAAATTGCCGGGGGTCTGATGCATGCAGCTCACCCGTCTCAGTGGTTGGCCTTGCTCATTATATGTTACGCTGTATTTTGACTTTAAACTCTTCATGTCACAAAGCACACTGTCTGTTTTGTCTGATAAAATACGAGCTGTGTTGAACTTGGCATTTCAAGCCTTTAAGAATAATCAGATGTTGAACACAGACGTCCTTTCACCAAAAGTGGACCTTATCATTTTTACAGTGCGCTTCAGGCTGAGAGCACGTAAATTTTGTGGCAAGACGAAAGTTGAATGAGGAGTGTGTCCTGCACCATCGAGTGTCTGCACCGGTAGGCGCCCTATAGTGGATCCGTCTGGGACTGCAGCGTTGACTGGAAAGGTATCCTCATGAAACTGATACCAGGTGCCGAATATGGCATCACTCACTAGACCACACTGAGAAGCATTTGACTCTGTCGTTACTCGGTCCGTCATTGCCGGATGTACTGCTGATCCATCTGATTGATGTGGGAGAAAAGGAACAAGGCCGGCATGGACCTTGGTGTATTTAGATATGAAACAGGTTGGCCGTGCATGATCCACGAACACAAGAATAACATGACAGACTAACGGCGCATAATGGCTAAGTCGAACAATAACAAGATTGGCATGGGCGAGGCGTAAGGTGAATGAATAAACGGACACATAAATCCACAGACGGGTGCTCGTGAGGGCACGAAAGTTATGGCGTGCAACAAGTCCCACGGCTAATCAGACCATGTGACTCTTGGCTGCAGGCAGAGAACAACCATGCAGAAAATCATTCTCCAAATTACAGCATTTTAAAGTAGGCTTTCTAGCCTTTCGGGGGTGATGTTCAGGAATCAGCATCATTGTTGAAGGTCATGAAAGGGCTGCAAAAGAATCGGGAGAGCTTCCAGAAGTTATTTATTAAAACAGTTCAGTAACCTTTGAATGAGTTTGTTTTCTGGTGTAAATATAGTGCAACTCATGCCAGATATCTTTAATTTGAAATATAAGTTTCGGTGGTTACTTCAGGGCAAACTGCTTGAGTTTCTTGGTGGACTGAGTAATGTCTGTGAACGTCTTTTGTAATTTCTTGCTTGTTTAGATCTCGCCTTATAAAGTGTCTTATCGGAATCTCCATCCTAGGTTTGATCAACCGTGCGTTCACAGCCGATATTTTTCAACACGTTCTTTGCTCAACTAAGCAAGGCTTTTCCTGTAAATGGGCTACAGCGATACAATAGATACCCGTGAAATCTACCCTGACATGAAGTCTACCATGTACATTGTCCTCAAACATTTGATTACTTGCACCTTTCAACGCACAAGCTAGTTAAAGAAGCCTGTCTGCCCATAATGAATTGGTGCGTAACTCAGAGATCGGTGACGAAGCGGAGTCAACAGCCTAGGAATTAGGGCTTGTCATGTCGACGGACGTGAGAAAAGTACCGCGCATGTTCAACCACCAACTAGAAAAGTTGTGGCTTTGAATCAGTTGGAAAACGTTTGGAAAGAATCATGTCAGTTCCTAGATGGAGTGTAGGCTGTTGTTTATACCATTTTGTGCTGAGCTTATGTTTGGGACGACACAAAAATTCTAGGTCGGCTGACGGCACCCTGTCCCGAGATAATGTTCAGCTGTTATCCTTTCACTGCCGTCCGAATCTCTAGACATCTTATTTTTGATCGTATTCTTCAAGGATACTAGACTTTCTTTCACTTCCCGTTATTTTATGGCAGTGCTGATGTGCTGATGTAGTGCAATCAATGGTGGTTCTATAGAGGAGAATGTTGGTAGCTCAGGTAGCATAGATGGTCGTTGGTTTGTTCGCTGAGCTGGGCAATTTGAGTGCAAGCGTTTCATCACCAATCGAAGTGACGTCATCAGTGCGTTGTTAAGGCACGTAGTGGAGCGTAGCGACCGGCCGAACAACTAATCTTCATCGAAGTTCAGCTCCGGCTAGCAGCATGTATATTAACACACACACACAACACTACTCAACGCACAACCACCGACCCATCGCTACGCTCCACCACGTTCTCTAACAACGCACTGATGATGTCATCTCGATTGGTGGTGAAACGATTGCAATCAAATTGGGCAGCTCAGAGAACAAACCAACGACCAATGGTGGTTCTGTCATTCTGGCGTACAAGATATCGCTCACCAAAACCAGTGAGCTGTGCATAGGCTGTCCACGGCGGCTAACTGTAATA
Source organism: Opisthorchis felineus (assembly GCA_004794785.1). NCBI lineage: Eukaryota > Metazoa > Platyhelminthes > Trematoda > Opisthorchiida > Opisthorchiidae > Opisthorchis > Opisthorchis felineus. Next base: position 258,045 of record SJOL01006361.1, on the reverse strand, counting down.
TGGTTATTGGTGCTCAAATCAAGGAGCCAACGAGACACTCAAGCGAGATGTCGTAATATGTTTCAGACTTTTCACTCAGTTCAAGTGATAGGGTTTTTGGATTTAGTGTCGGGCTATTAGCGAATTTGGTCATTTCTTGGTTACTTAAATGTGTCAGTGCGCCTTTTTGACTTAAAGTTCTTTTTCAAATCACTTCTGTCCTTACGACATGTGGTTCTCGGCTGTATTTTTTTCGTCTCATGAGGCTCGGATTAGTGTCGACCCGCGCGGAGTAAAATCGGGGCATCATAAAGGAGGTGCGGAGTAGCTTTTTGGTGGTGAGAAATCCTACAGAAATATAATGAGGAACGTCTTCTGTGGGTCCTCCTGTGGAGTGAACTTCATTCGAAGGTCGCCCTTATGAAGACTACTATTTACAACTTGAATCTGTTCATCAGTTGCCATGCGGACCACAACCCCAAAAAACCGAGTTCCCTTAACCCAACGTCTCTGTTGAATGACCCTGGAAGGTTATTACTGTCAGTACCACAAAGGTGGTAATGATTCTTTTAACGTACAATCAGCACACTTTAAGAAAACCCCTAAGTGATCATCATCCAGCAATCCCACATTTGTTTAAGTGGGCACATGGATATATTGATGCGCACCTACAAAGTGGACTCTTTCATCAGGAAGTGGTACCGGTAAAATTTGGAGTAGCTCAAAGTGTAAGTGCGAGCCACTGAATTTAGGATCCATACTTCGAACTTGCGTCTGATTTTTACTGCTCCTCTCTAGGTTTCGGTAACGGTTAATCTATTCCTCGGACTACATGGCAGCTACGCACTAAAACAGTGCCAGAGTTGAACGACAAGCAGTTGCAAAGATGGTGGCTGCTCGGCGTACACAAACGCAGAGAGAATTTCATCTAACAGGCCTTTTTTGCGCAGGTCCACATTGATAGTATCAACTTTGGACGTTGCGTTTTGAGGAAATAAATGTTTTCTCCAGCCAACGCCAAGCCGCAAGTTATGGCCAGTCATTTCGGTCAGTTGTTCGTTTCTAAAAACTTTCCCTCGTTTTCGCTCCAGCATATTACATTTGTCTTTTTCCCACTTTTTCATGCTGGGACATCCAAGCATTTCTTGTATGCTGTCTTGATGAATGCTCTAACACGGTCCAATGAGTGCCCTATGACATCCCGATAAAAATTCGAAGACAACTCGAAGAGAAATCAAATTGTCCTCGGATGAGGTGTGCAGCACTTCATGTCTCAAATCACAATTAGGGCGCCGTCGCTTCGTTTTCAGACGTCTTCAGATCATCTTCGCGACATAATTTAACAATAATCCTCAGAATAGGTCACTAACACATCAAAACAGCTGGACAGCTCAGCAGCAAAAAGTGTGGGTGTGCAGGTTTTTGAGAATTTTAAGCTCAGGAACTAACCCAATGGCGTTCGAACTTCTCATTCATGGCCGTGATTCCTCATATGTACTTTTTTCCGTTTTGTTTCATTTTTATGTTTAGACGTGAATTTCGCTATACTGTCGTCCCCTTATACTGTGAATCACTCAAACTTTATCCGTTCATGTATGGAGTGTCACTTCCAGGAACGATCCACCATCCGAGGATACATAACTAGTTATTATAGGTTGTATAGCATGGCCACGAGTGTCTGCATTGACCTTTCAGAACTCAATATGCTGGACACGAACGTCGGGATTGAAGCCCTTCCACCTAGAGATTCGTCATAGTTTCAGAGCAGTTTGAGAAGTTATCGCTTACTGTGTGACTCATACCTGCTTACTCCCTACCGTTTCGTTAAAACTCAAAAGTTCTAAATTCGTTCACTTTGCGAATTAGGTTGCCTCACTTTAAAAATGCCCGTAGGTAAATTAGGTCAGTACTCTAAACTTTGACAGAATTTTCGTACAGACACTTTTCGTCTACATACCGGGAAATATTCAGTGCCTGTTTTACGAAGAGCTGCGGCTCTTGGCACCACTAGGATGAGACGGTTCGTTTGACAGTGCTCTGCTGACCCAATGAGAAAATAGCCAACCTATTCGTTTCCTACGTTTCAAGCTTCGACGATTAAAACCGATTTTGCGCCATCCAGTCCTTTCCCTCTTAAAGCTGGACGGTCTGGAAGATAAATACAACCAGCAGGAAGTTTTATCAATGAGCACCTGGCAAATTTAATGAAGGCTTTCCGCCCCGGACTTCTTTATGGATTTTAAGTGATGCAATAAGCTCTTGCTACGTACAACACATTTCTATACGTTAGCAACGGTATGGAGGAAACACAACCTCCTTAAAACTTATTATCACCCTACAAACGCCACTGCCTAGCCCCCGAGAATGGGCTTTAGTTCGCTATATTTTCGTGTATCGACAGGGAAGACCATGAATATTGTGCGTGGAGAAAAATAAATGACAAGATGTTTGAAATGGCCGATCTTTTTCTCTTAGATAAGTCATCAACGTGACGTGCGACTTGACGCCTGACTGCTTTGTGATTCTTATATTCCGTCCTCATTTTGACACCCACGGCCTCCAGCATAATTGCCAAGTATCCAGTCTCATACACCTCGAAGACTCACTTTTAGCGTTGTTGTCGTATTTTCTTACCAAGCATATCCATAGCATATTGACTAACAATGAGTGGTCTGGGTAGGCTTCCGTTGTGAGGCCTTTTCCTGCTTGGCAGGCCATTAGCAGTATAATCTGTGAACATTAGAAAACACGTATGTAAGAGCATGGATATATTGTGGACATGCGACCAAACAGGCCCACTGTGTAAAGTTACGTATACAACTCTGACCTCATCCAGACATCGCACAAGTTCTCTGATATATTGACGAACGGTCACGCACGCGTGCAAACTCCCGGACACATCGAATCAGCTGCTACAGTCCGCCGTTAGGTTTAAGTTACACCTGACAGGGTTTGGCCCATGTGTTGATCGGCGTAGGCACCCTGATGAATCTGTAGCAACTTCCAAACTCTCTTGCGTCCAACCGGAGTCCGCCTGTATCGCCGGCTAATATGCTGGTTCCACATTTGGTCCATCCTTTGTAGCCCTGAAATGAATCAAGTGACGGCGTATCATCCTCCCGTCTTCTAACCGATAAGGCTACGGTTTGTTGACGTCCCACATCCACGCACCCATTCCTTATCTGGAGTCTGAAGTTTGGTGTAAACATCTTGACCAAATCGTATTGTGCGAGTTCGGGCGTTTGTCTGCGTTTTGCTTCATTGAAAACTACCGCTATTTGACCTTAACCGCCAAATCCAGCCGTAGCAGGTCCAAATGTGTTCGAAGTCTCCGTCCCATTAGCAATTCACAGGGCGACTGGTCTGTAGTAGTATGCGGCATAGCCCTGCATTGCAGTGAAATTCCATTGTCCAGAAATTCACTGCAAACGATACCGATAGCCGGCAAGTTCTAAGACCCTGCGCTGTATTCTTGGCGATGTCATTTGAGGTATTGGTCTATTTTCTCCATGAATTCCAACTAAAGGCCTGTGGTCCGTGTCTGACGAACGTTTGCCCGAAAAGATAGTGCTTAAAACGTGTAACTCCGAACGAAATCGCCAACGCTTCCTTGCCAATTCTTCTCCGCAAGCGACAAAGATCGTGAAGCGCAAGCAACTGGTTTAAGAATTTCCGATCCATTCTTCTGCAATAACACAGCTCCCACACCATACGGTACCACAGAAATACGAGAAGAAACAAAAAAGACCCACAGCTATTACGCGTGCAAACTGTCGGACACACATCCGATCGGCCACTACAGTCACACAGCAGCTCGCTGATTGATTGACAAAGGGACATGCACGCTTGCGAACCCTTCCGACATATCCAATCAGCTGTTGCATACACCATCTCTAGCTATGGGTGGCTTCCATTCTCAGCCTAAGGCATTGTCCGGCTGTGGGAGCTCATCATGCTTATATTCCGCTTGAGCAGCAGTATACTAAAAAAAAATGCGTCCGCCCTCAACCCATTTTCCGATAGGGTTTCAGCAGAAGTCTGTTAGTCCTTCCTATGCATGACATAGAAACCTGTATCACCGTATCCTACATCTATTCGGTGTTGTTTGTGGCCAAAGTTTATCACGGTCCAACCAACTCTAGGGCTTGTGGAGGGGCAAAAATGTGGAGCTCCAGAGTGTCGGAGTTTACGCTGAGTGATTTTGTCACCACGCCGAAGTCAAGTGTTGACTGAAAACAACTTATTTTCAAGCCTCACAGCAGCGTGCGGTCTGATTGGTGGTGGCGTCAACTGATGCATGCTATCCTTCTAGTGTTTGAAGAGTACGGCTAGTCGGCGATTCAGATTCTCGATCGGACTCCATGATCACAAGAACGTCCCTGAAGAAAAGTATAAAAAGGACTGGAACACTAACGATTTCATCTAGCACAACCAGTTCATTAAATGTTCTCCGATGGCACCGACAACAGTCGTTTTAAGAGCATCAATCATGGAAACTTCAGATTATCAGGCGCTATCTGGTGTTATTTCGGAGTGCATATCGATGAAAACAGCCGGGCAAGAATGTAACCGTCACCATCGAAGTCTTTAGAGCACTCAACCAGATCGTTTGGATTCGTATCCTGCTAGCCCACACCTTACTAATAGTATATTCGTTTGGCCATTTTTAGTCATTCACATAACTTATAATGACTTGTGATCGGCCGCACGCCGTATTCCCGAGGGGTTGCATACGAAATGAGCATCGAAAGGCTTTCACAGTGAAAGATACTGGCCTACGATCGGAGTTGGGCGGAGCGTGCTCTACGGCGTAGGCCGAACGAGTTCACACTGAATTTGCCATTGCCCTAGTGTTGATTTTTTACCAGTTTTTCAAACTACTTTGTCAGTGGTCTTTGACTGGCGAGAAAGAAAGCAGTATCGATAATTTTCAACGCGGTTATCCACACCAACTTCAATTTGTTAAGGAGCAGACGTGTAAATATTCGTGAGTTCCCATCTTTTTGAAACCGTTGCCATTGTGACTGTGCTGAACCTCAATTACGTCAATACTTTTCTTCTGTCAAAACCTGTGCTACGAAAGACTGCAGTAAACCCTGATGCAGTTCCAACCTTGACTTAGCATTCTGCTACTCCGCAAGCTGTTGTTCCCAAGGTCGTTACAACACTGAATGAAGGAAGTGTATCTTCCACTAATGAACCTCCCCTTCCCGGTCTGTGAGTATCTCAGAGGGCTCCGACGATAACATCACGACTTTTAAACAGTAAGCTTAGTGGAGTGCGTGAGCGTGTTAGGTATGCTTCATCCGTCCTATTTTGATGATCCCTGCTAACTTGTACCTCCGAACGAAGTTCTTTCACCAAAATTATTCACATTGAACTCGATCTGTTTTACAGCACCAAATACGAATAACTGGTTGCAGTTTTATGGCATAAATTCCTTCTGTCTGGACCACATCAATGAACGTTGGACATCAGCAGCATGCTACACAAGCACTACTATGGACAATCAAGCGGCTACATGTCACAAGGTTAGCGAATCTACTAAACACGTATTACTTCTTGGATCAACCACTCGGCAAGTGACTCGGTTTTGGGATGCTGAACATTAAGATGTCATCGCTACCTAAGAGAATACTGAAGTAAATGTCTAATGCAAACTTAACGCTTCACTGATTAGTCTGTCAAAACTGAATACTAGAAGCCCGATATTCGAAAGGCCATGGGCTCGAAACGCTCTGGGGATTTGTGACACATTCACAGCCGATTATCTGCAATAAAGATGATGTTGTGCTATAGTTCCATAGGCAGGATGAAATCCTTACAAAAAGTACTGATCTAGACCGGGTAAAAGAACGATATACCGATTCCATCGTTGACTGTTCGCATGCAATATGGTTTACAGACCGAGTGCACTGCAATGAGAAACACGAATAGCAGCCCAAACATTTGGGTGACCAATCGCGCCAGATCACGTTGCTGAGACCCAGTACGAGCCAAGTGCCGTATATGTTGCGCTCTGGTGAACCTACATCTGCCTTCGTATCGTACTGAGCCGTAGATTCATTTACCTGCAGCTTAGTCTTTAGGTCCTTTGGCCATTATACGAACGTTCTCCGAGCTATTCCATACGTTTAAAAAATATCTGTTTTTGTTTCAGTTCTCTTGCTCTTCCACCCTGGGTTTAATACTCACACTTGGAGGGAAATCGTTCCAATGTCCACTGGAAGGTGGTACGATTCAGATCGATACGGTTGGATCGCACTTTTACCTAACTGGCAAGGCGAAGTGTCCGCCGTGCTCAACTGCTTGCAACGTGAGTAACAACAGACCATCCAAATGCATTCAGGTCACAATAATGCTTATCTCAGCGTTCATTCAGCAATGTCCTTAAATTTGGAGTGTATATTACTCAACCTGTAGGACATCTGGTTTCACATTCTTTTTACCCATAAAAGTAATATATGCAGGTTAAGGCATGTAAGATGCCCTGGCATTGTGAGCTGCCAGTGAAGTCTCCCAGATGAAACGTCAAATCTCCCGACAAACTCACAACCCCGGAAGTTTATGAAATACTACGCTCTGCAAAGCCATGGCATATGAACACATAAGTCATGAGATAGTCGATTAAATGGATCATTTGATTCAGCTAGATCAGTGGATATCAAACTGTAGGCCATGAATCGTACCATGAGAGCCGTCGGGATTTTCTTCTATTCGAAAATATTTTTTTACAAAAAAGCGAGATCAACACACCGCGAAACCTAGTTGTACAGACGGGGCACTCGATAATTTTGACTAAGTTGGGCTTTAGGACAGAAGCGAAACAAATTCTCACTCGTTAGTGGATGGTTCTCTTCTAGATTCCTGGCAGCAAAAATATCTAGACTCATCTGAATGAATTGGTGGAGTTCATCAAAACAATTATGAAGTAAGCAAATTCCGGATTTATTGACGTTTGCAATTTGATTCCCCTTGGAATCAGCATATGATGCAAACGCAAACCACGGGTTTTCGTCAACTACTTACGAGTCTCTTGTATTTTAGCCCTACTTATATGGGCCATGGTTAGTTGTCAAACACGACTGTTTTCACTACGAATGGACGTATCGCGTATCATCTTACTATAGGTGAATATAGTCCCCCATTTTATCCTAGTGTCACAGTCCGCCCCCTAAGTTTACCTACCAATGGCAGTCGTATCCGTTCTATTCCTTTTAGTGTTTTGAAACTACCGCGCATCAAGAAAAGCTCAAATGTTGTTATTTCAAGTCATTCGTTAATTTTCTTCTTTTCCTGTGATCAGCACCTAACAGTGATCAGTTTGGTGAGAAATGTCTCCCAGGAGCGAACGACGGTAGTTAGTAAGTAAACCGTTAGAACACCAATGACTCAGACTACTAAGCCACCATTACACCAACTGACTGCCTGTTGATGCACTGTTTGGTCCTTGGGGCCAATAACGGCTCGTTACTCCCGTGTATTAATTTCTGCCTGATGTAAGTTGCTACGCCATAGATGCACGTGAGCGTGTTCGATGGATCAGCAATGTTCTACATTGTTAGCACGCTGCAGCTGCTGATGTAGGTGTTGTTTTTTTTACTAGCAATAATCCCGTAATCCTTTCTTGGCCTGCCGCTTCCTCAACTGCAGCAGCTGACAACGCCGCTTATTTCGACTGCTATCGCTTGTGTTATCAATGTTGTCGTTTGTGAGCGTTTCGCTTTCTAAGCGTTTGCTTATCGTCACTGATCCATTTGATCTTATGATACTAATCGATTTACTGACACACGAGCGCGTAAACTCGAAGGCGCCGTTGCCTAACGTGGCTCGCGTGGGATGAGTACGACTGTCCTAGATCCTGAACTTTTGTTCAATTACTCTTGCGGGAAATGGACTTGAAAAGAGGAAAATTCAATACAGGAATTTAGACTGGAAGGGACGGAGCAGTAACTAACATTTCAAACGTGAATAGAGGTGCAGTGGTAGATGAACCAAAGATCCCATTAGCAAGGAAATCTGAAAGCGACTCACCCGAGCTCTCGGATGAGTCACAGTCCTGTCAAGACCTATGCAGCTGTCGAAACGAGTAAACTTAACAACAAATTCAAGTTTCTCCTTCTGAAGTTTCAAAGGGTCACATAGGAGTGCGTTACCTTGCACTTTGAACGTGCAAAGTGTACAACGATAAAAGGAAGCACCTCTGATATTCTACTTAGAATAGTTCATGCGGACACACGATCATCACGCAACATAACGAAGTCTACTCATCCTTTACCAGCTGTGACTTACACACTCAGACTCATGGCCCCTTGGAGAGCACACCCCAGATTATCAAGCAAAATTGAACAAAGATGGGGAAACAGGACAACCCTGGCGAACCCTACTAGTTGTGGATAAACTTTTGGATAACGACAAGTGTGGGAATAAATGGTACGAATAATATTGACTTCGAGGGCGCTCCTCGTTGACCAAATATGGGTAGAAGAGCCAAATTATCCACGGAGTCCTTTCAAATTCAGGAAAGCCGGTGCAGTTGGTCGGTGGTAGCGTGGTGCTGACGTAAGGTGAAGCTGCGGTTAATGTACCCCTCTAACTGGTCGAAATCCTGCCTAGTGCGTCTCGCAATATTATTGAAACTAATAACCGTGTTACAACTGCGGTGAAGCTTGTATTTCTGTGGTTGAAACAGTCGCATCGGAATAAAGGTACAACACCGGGACGCAGTTTTGTTGTCAAGTTAGTTTAAACAACTTCATCAAGGCAAAACGCAAAGATCGACCACGGTGTTTGAATAACGCTGGCGGGAGTTCACCTGAACCTGCGGTCCGATAGCGCTTCAAGGCAGAAAGTTATATCAGTACTTCATAAACTTTGGCGATCCGAATAAAAGACGTGAGTATAGGAGCAGATGGCTAGCTAAACTGTTACCAAAAATATTCATTCATGCAATCAAAACGTTGGTTCCTATTGTACTATATAGTTAGGGGAGACAAGTATATATTATATATAATGTGTTCATTTTCAAGGAAGAGTGATGGGCGCGGTCAGCGGCACAGAAGTACTGGGGCTTACAATGGCAACAAGCTTCCTGGTTTGGATGTTAGCAGATTACGTTCCAGGAAGCCTCGTAATACAATACAAGCCGTCGACCTTCTGTGAGGGAGGTGGGCGGGTAGTCCGCAGTCAACCTGAGCTGTTATAGTTGTTGCCAGCCTCTTGGCCGTATCACCGTGCAATGGAGTCATACTGACACATGTGTCCGTTGGTATGTGTAGGAAGTTCTTTCTGGCTTCGTTGTGAGCCGAAAAGAAACATATAATAATGTTTCTTGTCTTCGAGTAAGGTGTTTCTACCTCTTGGCCCATTACTATACATCCTCGATACGGCATTACTTATAATGCTGACGAAAACTCTTGGATAAAAGTGTTCAACTCTACAAGGGATTTCTTCTATTCATAGCTTACGTGCATACTCATCCAAACAGGCTTCGAATGAGACCCCAGTCAACGATACCTGAAGTCGAATCTGCAACGCAAAGTTCAGTACGGCTGATATTCAACACAATGAAGTACATATTTCTATAAGTAATGCGTGAAGATTCATGAAAACCCGCAAAGTCCACCATTGGTTTCGACATATCTGGGTTTCATCTGGTAGGCGTAGTGCCAAAGTTTCAATCAGCCCTTTTTTGTTTTGCTGAACATCAGACTGCACATGTATGGTATTAGCAACTCATCGGCATAATCACAAAGTTCAGGGCGCTGGGATCGATTTTATTGTCAAAGAGGACCAACATACGGTTAATGGCTATGGAACTCTGTACAGCTCTTTCCTTTGGGTACACCATGCAGCAGGATAATACTTTTTTGATTGGACTAATGAAGACCGTTTCAGAAGTTAAATCCTTTCGCGAATGGCCCTGCTCGTTCAGCCCTGTCAGGTGGTCTCAACAGAGAAGGACATCACATCCTCAAGATGTGGCACACTGGACCTTCGTAACAAGTCCGCGACCCACGTGTGCGGCCTTTAACGGACTGAATCGTCCGAAATAGTGTATTTGGTAACAGGGTCAAACAGGAACCGCATATAAAGGGAGAAGTGAATGCCTACAATAGAAAAGATTTTAAAAACTGTTGGATAAAAAACATTGACGAATTACAATTCAATTGGACTTATGCTCAAATAGCAATTTAACGACTTTATTCAACCGAATATGAAGGCTGCTTAGTGGTACAAGTTGAACCTTCAAATATGCTCAATTAAGTTTTCAAAACGAAATAAAATCTATGGAACTTCGGCACTACGGTTATCTAACAAGCCACAGAGGAGGTCAAATCGGCTATGGGTCAACGGTTAGTATTCCAACCTATAAGGTAGCACACCAAGCTAGAAGTTTGTAAGATGCTTAATTGCCTTGCTTTTTGTCTAACAGGACTGTCCGGAAGAACAGGTCATTACCAGCTCACCAGACGCAGCACCAGCCGAAATACCATGTGGATCGAGAACACTCCGATCGGCAGACAAATTTATTATCCACGCCGTAATCTCTGCTACAGTTCTTGCTGTCAGTGGTTTTATTTGACGGACCACGTGCGATTTTCAACATGATTCGTCTTGCTACCATGTTCTAACGAAAGCGCTGACGACAGGGTGTCAGAACATTCAGATTAGTCAAAAATGCCAAAAAGCGGGACTTGGCCGACAAGTCTTATTTCAGAAGGCTTTGCAGCCATGAGTGCGGTAAACTACTTTGCCAAAATTAACTGTCTTTGTTTTATCCTGTAACCATTTCAGGTATTGCATCATTCTCCAGTGAAAATAAACCAACCTTGCCCTTGTGTGATCGTTCTGCACTCAGCTGGTTATATGGCCTTTGAATGATAGGAATTCAACCGATTTGCCACTCATGAAGTTTTGAAAGTGTGCGAAAGATATACCCAGTACCTGTTAATTCACTTGTGCCAGGTAAAATCGCGAGGCGTTAGAAAGGCAGTTCATAGTAGCATTAGGCATCGTGATTAAGAAAAAAAAAAGAAGGTCACCCTGAGTTTAGTTAAATAATCTTGACAGAGGTATCCATGACTTAATCGGAACAATAAAGAAACGAAAAAAGTTATGAAAGCCTCACTGCATTGTCTCTCCGTTGGATACACCGCTTATCGGATCCATCTAATTTCCATAACCTTTCCGCATCTGTCGTTAAAGTTTACGAATTGCAACACAGTTGTACTGGCTTGAATGCTCACGTTTACATACGCACAAGCTGAGTCGTTGTAGCAGGATCTACCGCATTCGGCCAAGTCTGATGCGAAACGCATTCGTCTAGTTCCGTGGCTCATCGCTGAACTCAACATCTAAACTGTGACGCCACTATTATGCAGTGTTGGTCTTCTCAGGATATCAGTCAGCGGTTGAACTCATGAGGAAGCACCGATGAATGGCACTTTGGTTCTTCTCCTCTGTTTGTATTGGAAATATCCTCCAAGCACGCTCATACTGTAATTTTAACATGAAATCTCATCTTACCTGGGGTCAAAATTCCCAGTTAGATCCGAAGTCATCATATCCCGACTTGTGGATTGGTGCAAACAAGCTACTTACGGCCAGAATTTCAGCTAGACAGAGATTTCTTATAAGCACAGTCTACTCACGCCAGTATATTAGCTGTCCACATTGTTGTTGTGACTGGTATCACCTGGTTATGGATTAAAAAAACTGCAGATAGTTCTCGCCATTTGGTAAACTTCTGTTAAACAGACTGGCTAAAACTGATGGGTTATTGAGAAAATTTCCAAGTGTTGGTCGTACTACCGAACAGTTCGCTCACTACCCATACATTATTAGGAGAATAACTTAAAGTGAACCGACCTCCGAATCAGCCGCATGTAGCCCAAGCGTATACCAGGAAACTCGCCCAAACCGCCTCTTTTCTGTGGATCCTGAGGTGGGTGCCGATGATCATTCACAAGAGCGGAGCAGCTATCCAGTGCTTCCGCTTACAGCTTTCCGACATGAAGTACAACAGTGAGATTTTAAAATCAGGTGAAAGCGCCAATCGCTCGAACGAAAGCACCACAAACACAGTCGAAGCCGACACTGATCTGTCGAATGGTTTTTCCACCCTGTTCATCAGTACCTTTGAGTACGGATCGGGCACTAAAATGAAAAATCTACGCATGCCGTCCACCTGAAGTTGCAGTGGATACGGTGAAAGTACGCCAAATTAGGAGACGTGTGTTTTGCTCTGGACATCTCTCAACTGGCCTTCCCAATTCCCACTCAAGATTTGACACGCCGGTTTCACTTGCACTGGAGTAGTGTAGATTTTCTTTGTCCATGGTTAAGAATGATGCGTCAAAAAAAGGACAAGGAACCTCCCCCACTTTGGCCGTTTCGCGTCCAATGGATAATCAGATGTGCGAAATTCATGATGTCCAATGATGCAGGTACTTTGCCGTGTAATGTTCACCTCCCCCAGCTATTCCGTACTCTTCTAGAGAGGACATACTCATGGTTGTACGACTACAAACTATAAGCACACGCTATCCATGATATCTTATTCCTTAGGAAAAAAGTTTTTAAACCAAATTGAACAGAAAAAGCGCAACTGAGATTCATCGAGCAAGTGAACCAAACTAAGTTCGCGATATCACCAGACCCGCCTACAATAGAAGGAAGCGCTACCAGTGATTGATTGCAATGGAGAGAAGACGAAGCCCCAACAAGATGTGTATTGTGTTACATATGTACAAGTTGCTCCTCTTATGTACAATCAAATATCGATCCTACCTGTGATGGTGGAAACTTGTGCTGCTTCAAACGGCGGATAGTACAGTATGGTCAGCTGAACCACGGTTGCTTGTTCTGAAGAAACTCCGTCAGATTTGTACCCTGAATCCAACAGTTCCTTTACAAACCAGGGAAATGTTGGCGGTCCGTAAAATATGAATGTATGAGCTCCGCGAAGCTTTCGTCTGAAAGGAAAGGGGAAGTGGGAGGAAGTGATTGAAACATGTTTAGCATCAGGACCAAGTTTCTCCCAGAACAGCAGAAAAAGACCAAAGTGAAACTGATCTGTTAGAATGCGACCCGTAAAGGGTATACAGAAAACCTCCAGAACAAAACAGTAATGACTCGATATCCAATTTCCTCAAAAATGTCCCGAGCACACGACCTACGTCTAAAAAGCCAAAATTGGCGACACAGTTAAATAAACAGCTAATGTTTCCGTTCAGCATAACAAGATTACGGGTATAATCGTTCGAACAATGGTAATCTAAGAGGAAACGTCACAATAAGAACTCCCTCTGTCGCTGGCCGATGTCAACAGAACTGCCGCTACGTTGTGCCCACAATTTCTTCATGGCCCGACCTTTTACATTCTCAGTAGTTCAGTCTAGACTATGTGGCATTAGAATGTGCTGAAGGTAATACAGCTAATATCCGGTTGTCGTTACGCAGCTGACGGGAGCTGATGATAGCTAGCTGCTGATATATTATATATATATATATAAACCGGAATATCCACAACGGCGGAGGGAAAATTTCCAGCAGGAGCAATTGATACTACCAAGGAAAACCTCATTTCTTTTATCCAATTGCGGGAACGCCTGCTACTTGCCACCCTTTCGACAGCAAAAAAGCCCAAAGAGAACATGTTTTCGACGCTTTTCCTCATCATGTGAACTACTGTACTCCATTAAGGTGTGCGACCTAAAACCAGGGTTCAACCAAACATTGTAACCCGTTCTTTTTGACGACCTGCATTTCGAAGAACTAGCTCCTCAGAGCGATGCGTCAGCAGCAAATATTGTGGGGTCATTTTGAGATGTGAACGAGGTCAGGTCAACCCGTTAAAAACAGACAGGAGATAAATGTTTACAAAAGGGGTTCGTAGATGACCATTTCGAGATTTCAGGCGTTGCTCTGGAAATGACCCTCCGCTTTAACTCATTAGCACCTGGAAAAAAAAGATGGGTATGATTTCTACGAACAGATATTACTTAATGTACTTAATTACTTTAAATCCAGCTAGTATCAAAGGAGTGCAAATATGAAGAACGGAAAACTTGATTGGATTTCATGAAACTGATTCTTCAACAGTCAACCATCAAGTGTCAAACGAAAAGGTATTACTTTGCAAAAGTAAACTGAATGGGCTACTAATGGTTCAAAATAACGGGGAGGCAAGCTAAAGGTGTTCAGGAAATGACTGTCAATTTAGTAGGGATGAGAAAAACGAACGACCACCGGTCAGAACCAAGAAAAATAGTTATCCGATTTGCTTCTTACTGGCGGTAGAAAGTTGCCGCCTAGCATGTACGTCAGCTAACATGACAAGTGAAGGGGGCTTGGATTGAAAACTCTTATTTTCCACGTAGTGAAAGATGCTTTCAGAGATCACTGGCCCTTATATTAGAAGACAAAACAGTCGGCTACTTACCTGCGAAAGAAATAATACCGTTCACTCATCAGAAGAATTCGGATACGTCCATCTGCAAACAGTGTCCGAAATCGTTCGGCCTCCGAATCTTCAGTATACCTGAACGCGAAAACAGATGCGTAACAATAGAGCACTTGGTGGGAGACGCAAAAGGACAAATTGAAAATTAATTGCTCTTTCCAAACTATGCACCTAGAATTTCGGATGTACCGAACCATCCAGAACTCGGAGCTAAACGTCAGTTGGCTGATCATTCTAAGAGGCATAACTTCGTAAGGTACCTGTCAAAACTGATTGGCTTGTTTACTTCACAGTGGAGAGCAATCCACAGAAAAACTGAACTTCTAGACCCATACAAAACCAAACCAAGAAATGGCGTTATAAGTAAGGAGCAAAGGATCCAAATCTAGGATAAAAGCCTGGTGAAGGTCCAATTTAATCTGAGTGAGTGGTCTTCAGCGGGAGAGGGGTCACTCCAAGGTGGCGGTAGAACTCGAGTAAACGGCAGATAGAGGGAGGTGGCACCCAATGGAGACCATAGGGATAGTATAGCATAGGGTGGCATCTGTGCTGCGGTTTGTTTATGTGTCCTATTGCCCCATATTACAAACGCACACCCGAAGTTGTTACATCTTATCTGAACACCGCTGATGGAATACGTGTTGAACGCTAGTGCCCAACCATCATATTCAAACGAGATTTATCAGAACAAAATTTACGACTCAACGAATACAAGCAAGTGTGCTGCATTTGTCTCACCAACAACTGGGCAAAACAAGTCTAACCCAATATACAACGGGAAAAAAACAAGTCAGACCGGGAACGAATAGAAATCTGTTGGATCCTAAAATTTCATATCTGCAAAAGTCTTAATTCTGAAACCTATAAGAAACCTGCCAGCCACCCTCTGCGTATAAATGGACACAAGATGGATGCCCTTTTTGGGTAAACGACACACCTTAGCCAAGTTATTCGGTATTAGTCATAACTTTCGTTCAGTTGTTTCATAGTAACGCTAGAACATTACTATGGTCATAAACAGCGTCAGCTCTGAATGTACCAGTCATCCTGAACGACCCAGGGAACAAATAACCTTTAGGTCCAAAGCTCGTAACTATTTGTTGGTCATTTGCCGATGCCTTATGAGTTTATCAATCATGTTTGAACCCGTTACTTTCATCTTCGGTCATCCTCTGGTGCGCACGGACAGGGCTTAAATCAAAGGCCGCCTGTATTAATCGAACTAGTCAGCGTCCGGCTTTGTGGTGAATTAACGACAGGTCTCACCTGAAGACAAGTGTTTACCTTGCAAGTATTCATATAGGTGATTATTTGAAAGTTTTCTTCAACGACAAAGCGACTGTTGCACTAATCCTAAATTGTCATAGAAGGAAGCCAGCTGAACTTTTTGTCAAAATTGAAGGGAGTACGGAACTTGTTCGAAACTTCTTATTTCAGTCCCACAAGAGAGTATTGCTGCATCCAGCATCTAGGAGTCAGCTCCATCAAACTGCGAAGTGAGGTGGAGCCGCAGCGTATATTTAGTCTGAATGGTAGAAGATCTTCACAGTTGCAGGGGTTGACTCTACCAGATAAACCCTCTTCATTAATTGAGGTGGTGCGCTTTTTCGAAGATGACTAGAGTTAACAAGGTCATAGACTACATGCCCAAAAACGGGTTATTTGTACAAAGAGGAAATCCAACCTTCAATTTAGTCGCATCGTTCTCCGGACAAAGGTAAGTTCTGTTGGAGAGTAAAGCGTGTGGTGCAATAGATGGAGTTGTTTCTATAGTTGGTCACTTATCTGAATGGAAGTTCAAAATTGACTTACACACATCTCGTTGCAAAGCTCCTTAGTGTCAAGCAAATCTTCATCAAAGTTGAGCATTTATCCAAAACCAGAATAAAAACGATCGTTCAGTGTAACCTACTCGTGAATACAGCAGAAATCCAGCGATTCGGCTGTGAGTATAAGGCGAAGTTCTTCGAGGTCGTAAAAGGCAGGGACGTAGATTAACACACGTGGATCGACGCCCCGACGAAGACGAGGAAGGATTCGTATTTTAAATGCATTCATCCTCGCTAACGGTACGGCTCGATCCGCTGCAACGGAAAGAAAAACCAATTGAGCAGCATCGAAGTGGTGGTTAGAAAGATACAATGATAAACAGCGGATTTTTTAAAGAGCATCCATTACTAGTTAATCAACTGAATATTTATCCTCACCGGTGAAAATCCCAAGTTGTTCGAGGTCAGAAAAACTGGTTCGGATTAGTGAGTTAGTGGTAAGATCATGTTAAAAAGCAATTGGTAGGTTCGCAATTATGTTTGCGCGAAGACATCACTGGTTTGCTGTTGATTTTTAGCGCCTCATATTTCGCCGTGGTAGTTTATCCCCATGTAATTCAAAAAGACCCACAGTTAAACGTGAAAACTAACCATCGGGAGATAATCCATAAGTACGGTTCATGAATGCCACTATGCCGATCGTAATATTGCCAACGACAGTAGCGTGCCGTTAAAAAAAGAGAACTCTTGGTGATGAGTTCCGACCAGCCTGTCTGCACACCAAATACAACCTGTGGATAGCTCAGTTGGGTGACAACCAACTTAATTAAATAGAAAACAGCGGTGAGCGAGAACTTGGAACAACGGTCAGTTGGAGGCATTCGTGTTGATAACGATCTCGTACTGAATACTCCTCTCTTATTCAGGAGACAAGATAATTAGTGAAGTTCATTAACTTCCAACAACGACAAACCACATGAAAGAACAGAAGAAAGAGACCTCATGCTGGTCTGCCAAAAATATTCCTAGGTACCGGCAACGGCAGGCAATTCAGTGGAATTTGAGAACAGCGTTGACACAAATTTACAATCCATAGTGAACGTTTTTCAGTCAGGCAAACAGGTCGCGTGAAACCCAGAATGAAAGAGAGTCATACCGATGGCTCCCAAACCTTTTGTAAATGTCTGCAAGTCCTTTTTGGAGCACCTTTCTCCGTCTCTCCGAAACAGGAAGGAAAAACAGCACTGCTTCGCGTGAGTGGCAGATGGAAACAGTACCCAATTTTATGGTTAGGAAACATTCGTGTTTTGAAAACAGCTGCTACACAACTGGACGGCATCAGTCAGTGCAAGCGAAGATGACGTTTTCAAAATACATCCGTCTCTACGCTGGGAGTTGCCATATGTCGCATCCATAAAATAGGGTAGTCGCGATGCAGTTCGATTAATGCAATCACTTGAGTCCTTCTTTCGTTATCGCCAGCAAAGATAGCAACATCAGTGTTGACACCGACGCCTCCCCACTGCACTGCTTCTTCTCTCAGAGAGGAGGGACTTGGGACCTTTGGTATCCTTGAACCAACCTAATCTGCTGCAACGCACACAGAACAAACCAACTTAACAGAGCATATACCTGCCGCTTCGTGCGCTGCATGTCTTGAAACACACCCTTACGCAAATACACCGAGTACAAATAGTGTTCCGAGAGAACAGCGCAGGCGCTCGGGATCAGTAAAAATCACACTTCTGGAATCACACTCTCCTAGGAAGCACAGGCGTCTAACCCTATAGTCAAGAAATCTCCCCATGGAATTTTGACGGATATGAAAGGACTGAACAAATGATTGAATAGTTTATTTTTGAAAAAAGCGTAGCAACCAATTAGTTGCATGTAGTTTGTGCTTCGTAATGTCAACGCCCCCCTAGAGGCTTAACATACATCTGTTTGTCTAAAATTCGGCTTGTTTACTGTTGCGCACCCCAGGATTGGTACTTTTTAAAGCTTCCACAAACTACTCAAATACTTCTATATGCATGTTCTCAAATTCATGTTCTGGTGTCCAAGTTTTTATGGAGCTAGAAACCCCAAGATCAATTGATGAAGTGAATGATCCCCGTTTTTGATGAGGTTGTGCACCTGGGGTTTACTGACTTCAAGGTCGCCGGCTATGAGCCCAGCTATCTTGCCCTTATTCGAGATGAGATCACCGCTATAGTTTCTGTTATGGAGAGATCAATCTTGGGTCTGTTGAGCCATTACGTTCGCTGCAGTCAAAGAAGCAATCATGTTGCGCGAAGGTCCCTAGAGTCAGTAAGTAGGCTGAATGATGATACTAGCATATGAACAGATATGATAGTGCAATTGTCCTTATCTCAAACGTACTGAGATGGCCGCATCACCTTACGACACCGGTTGCTCAACTAACATTGCACGAAACATAATCTCTCGAGAGACCTAAAGCGCCGCCATGTATGGCTTCAAAGGAATCGACTGACCCAAAAGAGTTTAACTATTAATGTCTGGGTCCCCGAGTAATATATCAAAATCGCTTTAATTAGAGTATGGTACAGGCATAGTAAATAGTTCACCAAGGCGAGCAGATCGCGCTCTTCTTGGAGGCCTCTACCTTGAGGGCATTGAACAACTTGGTCCTTTTCTTTGGGGGCAGTACTACAGATGGGCTAGCTCAGAGAATTTCTTTTTAAAAAACAAATCGCTCGGTCGTGGACCACTAGTGCATGATTACCGGATAACATGACCTAATAATAACAGTAAACGAATAAACAACAATAAATAATAATAGTAATGATAAATAGTGATAAATAATGACAGACAGATAAGTCTAGATAAAAGAAAGCGCTCGGAACAGATATATTTTAGTGAAAAAACTTGTATCTCATAACTCGCCCCCCTCACTAATCATAGGTCTTTCCACTGACTGAATGTGTAGCAGATGTCAAATTTGTTTTCTTCCCAGATACTTGTGAGTATCGATATTGTTGCGCACAAGGGAGAAGTTGCACATTTGTTAATACAACTAGCTCCCAAACCGGATTTGAATGATTCAACAGCCAATAAGAGCTTAAAGTGTGGGAAGTCTGGCTTCAGATGCCACTTGATGCCCAAATGTGACTGCCATAAAAGCTGCCACCGGAACACACTTTTTCCTCAGAACTGGTCAGATAAACAAAAGTGAAGCCTTACCTTATCAGTCGCAGTAATTCTTAAACACATAAGGAGAGGCTGACATCGCTGATAATAAAAGACATACCCAGATAGGTTAGGTCGTGAGAGGAGATTCGCTCAACCATGGACAGCTGATTTTTACGGAGCTCTTCAACCGAAATATCTAGTTTTATGCGCTTTACTTCTCCAAACGATTCGTCATCTGAATGGGAATCCACATCCGAGTCTTCGGTGGATAGCTGCACTCCACGTAACGCCTGGCCAGACACAGCGAAGGTAATAAGGTTAAGCTTTACCTCTTCAAGACAAGAGGTTAAGCTACCATCCATCCTCCCTCGTTTGGTAGTCGGATGTGATGAATCCAACTTACTGGGATTACGCTTGGTACCAGGAACTCGCACTGCCTCGGGGAGGTAAGATGGGTACAAACCGGGGTAATGAGGTTGTGGAGGAATGAAGTTCAGACCTTGGAAATCTGGAAAATGGGGAGCGAAAATTGAAGGGTTGATAGTACACACCAGTACGACAATATTTTAATCCCTCAAGTTAAACTGCATGGAATCAACCTAGATTCAGAGATTCAGTGTAAACATGAGGGCTGGATTATTCGAAGATCAGCAGAACACTTGACGTATATGAGTATAGCGTGTTACATGTTCAAAACTGGCCATGTGCTTAGTTATCAAGAGGAAATAGGAGCCTGGAATCCATCAGAGAAACAAACACTCACTTTCACAGTCACCAGTTAGTAAAGTGATTGGCGCTGCAGATACAGCAGAGAATATCAGTGTCTGTCGGTAACGCCTTCCATACCCAGCGAGGTAGCCGAGACGAATGCGGGCTGCGGAAGCAAAGGTTGCTTTAGTCGGCCGTTGATTGAGCAAGGACACAATCTTTTGTACATTGGCCCAATTTTGCATCAGGAGCATTTCCGCCTGATCGATGATTAGCAATTCAGTAGACGCGGTGATATACTGAAGATCGGCATCCTTCTCTCTAAAGGACGGAAATATGCTCGTCGTTTTCACAATAACTAGCAATCTGATATGGCGTTTGCAATCAACTGAAACAAAGGTAGCTGCATCTAATCACCAGGACATAAATCAAACGCCCTAAAAATCAGCAGCTCTTAACCAGGAACGTAATAGTTTCTGGGTGCCGACAGTGTCCAGCAAAGTTGCCGGTTGTTAGGTTCAGGTCAAGCCCTAAAACCAGGTTCAGAATAAGACCATTCAGCGGCCATGGAACCTGAAGAAAGCACAATATTTTATATAATTCCCAAGCACACAGGTTCATACAATGGCAATATGAGTGTGGGCTTTTCCAGCCAAAAACTTTGATCCATTACGAACAAAAATGGAATTCCACCAGCTGAGCACCCCTGATCAGTAGTTTCCAAGTACACCATGTGAAACCGGCAACCAAAGAATAAAGTGGTTGGCCCCTAATAAGCAGCAGTAAGAGAAAAGTCCCCATGACTGTCCTAGACTAACGTCCTGCTATCTTCAAACCGCTACCACCTGTGAGTTGCACAACTTTATCTATCAGAGAGTTTAACTGCCCTCTAATGACCCTGGAATGTAGCCACCATCGCAGCCATATTAAATATTACAGTGAAATGAACCGCTCTCTAATACGTCTCTGAGGATGTTCATAGCACCAGCAGGATATAAACCATTGTCACGTTTCGATAAGAATTGGTCGCCCTTGACTACGAACCTTACTCTGGTCCCATAGAATTTATCACTTTCTAAATGTCGCAGCGAGTCTTGTCACCACATTTAAGATGACAACTGAGGATCTGTAGTGGTATCAAAAGACAGCACACAAGCGGTAGGCGAATCCCGGGGATCAAAATGGCAGCCGGCAGCAATCGAGCAATCAAATCCGGTGCTGGAACTTGGCTGGAACTAGAGCTCTTTGGATAATCGTGTCGAGTCTGTTCTCTGGTTTGGTGAATGGACCCGATCCGTCCTTATTACACACTAACCAAACACGGTTTTTAAGTACGTCAGTGGGTGGCACACAAAACTAAGGACGAAGGCATTAGTTATGCTTCGCAACATATGCTTAAGGAAGTAGCGTTTTGTCGGTGAGAACTCACCTGCACTGTGGTACGAGAGGTGAAAAACTAAGGATCTTAACGTGCGCTGCGGAACATCCACCGGAAAACCGTAACAAAACCGAAGAACATAAGAGGACAAACGCTCAGCATAACTCACTTTTCTTCGTCTATGATGGTTTGTAAGCCGAGGGGTGATGCTAGGATGAGATCGGACTCGACAAAAGCTGAATAAAGTTTGACAGACTTTTTGGCAAAAGCAATCCCAATTCGAAAGTGGTCACTTGTGTTACCTGAGAGAAACAGAAGCGAAATGAATTGAAAACGTTATTATAAAGGCGCAACAGTTATCTATCAACACAGCGTACAAAACTTGACTTACAACTAAACCACTCCTCATAGTCACTTGGCTTGCGACCTTTGCGTTTCTCCTTATCTGCTTCCCCAGGCTGAGGCCCAAAATCCCGATCGAAACGACGGCGATGACTGACAGTAGATCCTTCAGGCATGAGTCTGAGAAACGTATGTACAATGCGACGCGCGGCCTCCTTGGTTGGTGCTAGGATAAGGGTACGTGCCCGATGGAAACCTTGATCACGCAAAGAGCTTTAGGAAAAATGATACCAGAAAACATGTGACAGCGCGTGACTGGTGCCTCCTCAAGCGGCTGACTGCCTCAGTCCAGTCAATGCGGGGAAAATACCAAACCATATATTTAACTACCTCCGCTTAGAAACTAGTAGCTGACTGAGAACCAACTAAAAAAATTGGGAACAAAATAGAACGCACTCTGAAATGCCCATCTTCGCTTCCCGTTCATTATTTTTCATCATCAACTTCCGTGACCTAAAGGAAACATCCAAGTGACGAAAAACACTTACCTCAGCGAATGATTTAATGCATGGGCACAATAGATGGTGCGAACTGTCACATTGTCGGGAGAACGACGGCAAAATAGCATATCCTTTGAAGTGATAAAAAATTATAAGAAGATCGGACAAACCTCATAGTTGGACACCAGCTGGAAAATAGCTTCATCGAAAGCAGAGAGCTTGGGTGCGACTGGCTATAAGTGACTAATATTAAACCACCCTCGGTAGAAAGAAAACATACGTTTTTGGAAGGTAAAAGAGGGAACCGGAGTGTTCGAGCTGTAGACTTGTAACAGCCAATCGTTGGATCCTGAGAAGCTCGTACATTTAAGGAAAAGACCAACCACAACAGTGCTAGCTATATTTATATCCAAAGAGTCCAATTGTTCATACGGAAAGGAATAATGACGTACAAACGCCGAGCCTGCGTTTTCAGAATGAGTATTCAGCTTACCCTCAGTGGGAAAATCTGAGAAATCGTCCATCAGAACGTTAAGAGAAGCTGAAAAGGTTACAGCACAACTTGGAACAACAATGGTAAATAAGATCATCATGACTGGCAGCAATATCAAACGGGAAAACCGGTGCTTCACTGAACAAACCCCTATAACGGAAATAAGGACAGCACAGAGAACCTACGGCTAGCCTACAACAAGCATCCGAACTGACTACACATCCAACACTCAGTCACACAATATGGATAGAAACTGACAGCACAAACGCCACGGACGTCGGTCAGCCGCCATATCGTTCAGCGTCTCCAGCAAAGTATACAGAGTGTCATAAAAACCCGGCAGGAAATAAGGTCTTACATCTGGAATAAGAGGACCCAGGACCACACCACTAGGTGTATTTTCGAATTCACAATCATTATCACAAACAGTAACACACCAGTACCAAACACTGATGTTTACTTATCACTAATGGCTGACATTCGAAGCGGATTCATCGGCTAACGTAGTTCGAACCACTGGACGCCTACGCTGGTTGAAAAAAACACAATCGTTCCCGGACTTGGTGCTGACAGCAGATGGCTTATTCAAATGCAGGTTAGATGGAATGAGATCAGCTCCAAGAACGCACACAGTTAGGGCTAGCCATTTGCTGGCTCAAATATAGTGACAGAACAAATGCTTGTTCACCACTGGAGTGGCAGCGTCGTCTCCAAAGTTTTTTGGGTCTCAGTGCAATCTAACACTTCCTCGCACTATAATACCGTATCATCGCTCCTGGGGCGTGCCTAGAAGCAAACTAGTAGGGTGGTAGTTAGGTTACCGGTAAAACTGTCGTCTGAGGGAGTAAAGGTGTCAGACAGGTAATGATTGGGAGATGTAACAAAGTCACCTCAATCCAGCTTCAAATGAGGACGAGTTGATGACATAAAAGGCCACCCTGCAGAGATGTGGGCGTCCAAATGTGGCACAAGCCCGCACAATCATGACTGTAAAGAGTCGTTCAGCTGTAGCACCCCTTCAGTGCCTAGCTGCCATGCCAAAGGAGGGAGGCACGAGAGCTGGGATAATGCCATGTTGCCCAAGCCTAGATAGGGGCAATCGAAATGCTGAAGTCGGGTTCGAACCACGAACCTTCTGGTCCGTAAACTGGCGCCTTAACCACTGAGCTATCTCGACGCTCTCATGACTGTACTGAGAATATTAAGTCCTTTCTTAAGAGCTCGTTTGTTTCCGGGAATTTGAGATACACCGTTTCTAGAATTTACTGACCGGAAGGCCCATGGTTCGAACCCGACCTCAGCATCTCGACTTCTCCTGCCTAGGCTTGGGCAACTTGGCAGTGTCTCAGCTGTCTTGATTCCTTCGGGCAGCATGGCAGCTAGGCACCGGGTGTTACAGCTGAACAGCTATTATTATTATTATTATTATTATTAGTGTTAGTATTTAGAAACTCATCAAAATTGCAAGGAGAGCGTTAGCCCTGAACTAAAATAAAAGTGTGTTTTGGAATTAACCGAAGACCAACAAAATAGCGGAATTTCGGGTGGGTTTGAGATCTATTTCTCAAATAATTTAATTCCAGATGCGAGTCCTAGGCATTGGTCTCAAACGTCCTTACCGGCGAATTCGGTTTTTCACCAATGTAGTTGGCAGTAGCGCTCAATCCTCGAAGGACTTGTGTGACGACAATTCCGTCTGTCAAACTCAAAAACTTTAGGTAGACATCACGAGTAAGACTGAGTATTCGAGCATGTCATTTGTGACATCCATGTTTCGCCATCGAACACTAATGAAGATGGCAAGGCGGCCCAATGTACCGTAATTTCTGTGTTTGCGTGCAAGTGGTGGTAAAGCCATACGCGTTTCTCAAGGCAACGATACAACCGGTAGTGGCGGTCTCTGGAGCACCACAAGTGTGCATCGGAAACCACGAGAGACTAAAAATCGACCAAAGAAAACCGTAATAGTGTTCTTGGCTTGTTTCAGGCAACACGATAGCAAGATACCAAAAGTGTGCCGTCGCCTAACAGTCAGACAAAAATGGAGGAATGCACTCTACCAACGAACGAAGAGAAATGGGAGAATGATCCTAAGAAAAACAGTCAGGAGCAAGCTCCCTACACCCTTCCAACGAAATAAAAATAAATGCATCCGAGTCCTATCCTCATGCACAGCACCATCAGATGGATTGATCCATATTCTTTGCAAGCCCCGCACGACAAACAACCCGAATCTGGGAGGCCTAAACAGGTGGTGACACCAGTTACACATCATGTTTCCCAAAGAACGCAGTCAGATATAAGAAGACCCACTAAGCAAAGTAGTTGCCTCCATCGCGCGTTGCAAGGTCACGGCCTGTCTCACACGAACCTTTCGCCAACCGGTGTTTGAAGTCCAAAGCACAGGCTGGATCGGCCATATGGCCAATTTTCTTCCCAAGTGAGAACGATAAAGGCAATCTGGTGAACATGGAGTCGGAAATTTAGCATTGATTATGAAGTGTCAATAGCCGTAGTACCTGAAAGAAGCGTAGGTCTCGTAGTTCGTTTGAGGGAACTGGTGCTTCTTACGCATGACTCTAGGTCCGAGGGCGAGCTGCATAAGCGAGCAAGTCGACCCGACGGATATATGGCGAACCTGCTACGGACCAGTCCTGTTCAATTCAACTCAACGATAGGTACACGAGAAGGAAGCTGCCGTCCAATTTCCCCAGACGTGTCAGTTGACCGAATCTGTATATTTGGTACTTGAAAAAAAACAGGCTACGAAGAACTTGAATCTTCTCGGTAGAAAGATGGCAGCGAGCAGTTCCAATACTTTTGTGCATGTATATGTGCTTTTTGGACGATTATCATAATAAAAAGCATGTTAAGTTAAGACCTAACATTAGTTCTCGGCTAATCTGCCCACTGAAGGACCAAGATTAAGTATTTTGGGTCGCGCAGTTGACTACATCGAAAGGAAGTTACTCCCAGTAGCTGACTATTCTGAAGGGGAAAAAGCGCCGTCAGACGAAGGTTATTGGGCACCGCTTACCATGTGTGAAAGTTTGTAGATGCTCTGCTAAGTTGCGTTGTAGTCCATTTTATATAACTACTTATCACCCTGGGAAGCTGTTTGACGCATCCTCTGACAAGTTACCACTTTGTTCGGCAGCTGATTCCTTTACTATGGACTGAATGAAGCCCAAATTATAGGCATTGAAAACTTTTTATTCGTTCGCTACCCTGTTGAACTCTTTTGATACAATTTATTCGACTTACAAATTGACAGTCGAAAGCTTTATGCAGCCCCGAACGACTTGACGCTGATCCCAATGCACTAGACGCAAGCAGACCATGGAATCACCGGTTCTGCACATTCTCTAACTTCCTTGACGAGGCTCAAGCGCTCAACGCAAACAAACTGGATTCTGTAACTTCATCTCACTCACTATGCTGGAGCTGGCCGTCGAATGATCCACTGGGGAAAGGCTATCGAGACGTTCCAAAGGTTAAGTAAAGCCAAACACGAGGTGGTCATTCGCAAAGTGCAAACTGGAGGCTGGACAGGATCCCGAACAGTTGATATGGACACTGAGATCTTTAGCCGGTGATGGTAATTTCCACGCCATTACCACGAAAGTGTTTAAATGCTACCTCAAAAGGTGCTTTCATCACAAGATACTGTGCTGCAGACGGTATTGCAACCCGTATTCTGGTCTTTGGCTTGCTGAACCGTCCGCCACTGTGCATCAGAAAACAAGACAACTTGAGACAGTCATTAGTGGAAACAAAAGATGATTACAACGTAGTCATAGTGATTAGAGAAGTACCCACAGGATCACGCTAGCCTTCGTGATGGGGCGGGAAGCGCCAACCGAAAGACGCTCGATCTTGGTTGGCTCACATTTTGGCCAATCAGTCAGTACTGGGCTCGCGACACATCCGTCCAGGCTATGTGATGCTCGGTTATTCAGAGATACTCGCCTCCTCACGAGGACGATATTCCCCTGCCCACTGTTTTGGTCTGACTTGATCGCTGGGTGAGTTGCGGTCACTTGTCTGCCAATCCCTGCGTCAATGAGAATACCTATCTGAGCTCTGATACCGGAGGCTCCGGCTGTGCCATCCGATTAAGAAGTGTGCCCAGCTTTCCCAGTGTTCTGTTTAACGAGGCTGCACTGTGTGGCCATAATTTATGTCTGAATTTTATTCGCTTGACGGGGACGCTCCTGGGATCTGACTTGCATCGCACGCTTGATGTAGTATTGGACCCAGCGTCCACAGTGGACATCGTTCATGATATCCTCGAATCAGCACTTCCGGCCTCTGTGTGATTGTCGTAATGTTGCTTCTGTCGGTCCCTTCCCCTTGACATGTTAGATAACAGTCGCACACCGTCTGACTGTGAAGTGAGGGATGATGACAGTTAGCACAACGTTGCGGGCTGTCAACATGATTAACTAAGTGATTAACCTAAGTGAGAAAGTTGCCGTTTAGAACCCCCACGAGCGGGATAGCTGCTCCGGCTGGTGTCCGGTTTTGTCATGGCTGTAGTGACCACAAAATTGTTAGGATGCGGTGTTCTTGTGAACGTATTGCCCTCATCAGCGGTTGTTTGGGCACAAACGGCATTGGAAGTTTGTTCGAAATGTTGAAGCCCATTACTAATTAGGGCCAAAGGGATCGGATTTTGTATAGTTGGTGAGATAGTAAACAAGGACCCCACCGAGCGTCGCGAAACCGTTTACCCTCCCGGTCAACTTGAGGCTCCCTTTAGGTGCATTGTGGACGGTTCACTTTGCATGTTCCAATGGTGACTTACTCACGTACTAGAATTGTTTCGGAATCAGAACGAGGGCGAAACCTGTATCAGGCCGGAGATTAACCCGCACATTGTTGCTGCACACTGAAACGAGTTTACCTCGGCTGGGCGACCCAATCTTGTATGCACCGGTCAAGGCGACGAACCCGCGAGCTCCGAAAGGTGTCCGTGCAACGTCCTCCCTATTCGGTTGCACTCGCTGCGCCTGTAGTTCCGGTGGTGACACGTACGTGAAAAGTTCCGTTCGTAACAAGAGCAAGAGGGTGTGGACGGTTCGTGTTAATAGGGAATCAAGCACTGATACCGCTTTACCGCCCGCAGTCAGGCGCTGCTACGGACAAGAAGCCTATCCCTCACACGATTGGCCAGTAGATCAGGCCGCTTGCCAGTCCAACAACATGCAGAGTTCTGATTGGTCAAAACTCTGGGCCCAGCAGTCAGTCACGAACCAGTAACTCCCAAATGCCGGTTGCCAATGCTAATGCCAATGGCGTTAGAAGTTCCAGAGTGTTGTCGTCACATACGCTTTAAATACGACGCGCTGTACAGGTGTTTTCACTGGTTTTTGGCGATAATACACGCTGAACACCTTTGGCGGTTGTTTTGAGGGGAACGCTAGCTTGGAAGGATCGAGAACTAGGCTCAGATAATCCCGTAATTATACCGTGTCTAGCAGTTACTGGACGGTTAAATAACCGTTAGTTGCCCGCGTTTCGACGTTATATAACGGCGATATAACCACTGTATAATCACATTTCACTGTTTTTGCTGTCTAATTAACTGCACAGTAATGACACCTAATCATATGGTGAATAACCATCTCACAGCTCCTTTTTTCCGGCTGCTGTGCTGTTAAACAACTGTCCTCATGATGTCCTACGTTAAATCACGCCAAAATAAAACCGCCAAAAATTAGTCTTCCTGACATGAAGAGTGTCTGATTAAAAAGGTATTTGTTCTTATGTATTTAACCAGATCTATCAGCTATTACTTGGAGCACACGCGAGAGCCGCCATGTGATCCCAGATCACTCTTGGTTCACTGGGTCTTCTAACAACCAGGATGAGTCCAACCCGACGAAGCTGCACTTTATATGGCCTCCTAATCACTGCTGGAGGAGACGGCGTCTGGTACATCGTACCAGCCAGTATACGATTACTGCCCTGCAGACAGAAAGATATATATGCGTTGCATTGGCAGTGGAAGAGTGTGATTGCCTTTATGCCCAAGCTCAGCCCGCGGTAAGCTCCTCAGAAGCTAGCGTCTTCAGCGGACGAACCGCTGGGAGAACTAAACGCCAAAGCCAATTTAAAAACATGTACACCACACCGTGTACACGCACACTGCGTGTAACAACGGGTAAATTGGGACACCTCGTGCGTGAGGCACTGGCGACCGTCACCCGCCTGGCCCCGAAAAACAGCTGGCTCCTTTGTTCACGTTACTAAATAATCGGAGCTCATCCTAATGCCAGCTGCCTAACGGTTGATGAATCGGCAGATACTCTGTAAAATTTCTCCTGCCTGTTATCCTCTGCCCCCTAAAGACGTGCGCCTTTGACCAGTAGTTTTCGTCCGCACTGACACTGGACCGCTGTCGGAACTGCGAGCGGATGTATGGTACACCATGCTACAGACGAATGTTGATAGCGACAACCATTGTGATACAAATCAGCCTCTGGAGTCCGGAAGCATTCAAATGAGCACATCAGCCCGCTAATGTTAGTGGCATTCGTGAGACCGTTCATTGAAAGGAGTTTCGGCCACTTGCTTATAGGCGTCCACTATGAGCAAATAGTGCTGAATGTCGCCTGGAGCTGCACAGCTTATATAAATACAACCCAGGTTTGTTTCGTACTAACTTCATAAAAGGCTTACTGTTAGAAGCTATGGAATCGCATTTCGGAAGGTTATCTTAAACACGCAATGGGTTTAGGCCATAAGGAATCTGTCCTTAACCAGTTTAGAATCTGGCAGTGGCTTTGGTCACCTGAAAAACAGTAATAACTATACTTACCTCGTCAAGCAAAGGCACAACCAAAATGCTTCCGGGCATTTACCAGGCTGATGGTACACATGGCACGAATTATCTGCGTTAGCCTGCTTGCCAAAACATGACCCTCCAAATTGACGCAAATCATATACTTCCCAGGTGGCGAACAGCCTACGCACCGGCTGGCCCGTCATACGCCAAGCCGTAGGGAGCGAAAGTTTTGAGTGAGGGCGCCATTCGTTCGGATTATTCCAGGAACTTCAGGGGAGGAAACCTGTGAAAATTTTGCCGTTGATAAATTTGCTTCCATAGTGCGTACAAACCGTGCTGCCGTTGAGCCTTTTCTCGGGGCACCACCCAACAGTCAAATGATGCACTGGGTGTCCTCCTCAAACGAAACTGCACTAAAGGAGAATTCGATTAAATTCCATGGGTTTATTCGATAACACAATGCGGTGGGTTAAAACTGGATGGTATTATATGGTTTGGGTATCGCGATGATCGCAATTTACTGAAGCTAGTCAGAGTGTTGGCCGCATGCTGCCTATCTATGCATAATCAGGGATCTTTCATTTCGACAAAAAAACAAAGATCCCGTTGGAGAATTCAAATTTTACTTCGTTCCGACAGCTTTTGTGCACCACCCATAGAGAAACCCTGCTTGGCGTGCATCTGATGCGTGAATTTAAAGCGCCCAATATCCGTTGTTGTGACTATTGTCCGTGCTGGTAGGGAGCTTGCCCTTTATAGTGTTTCAAGGGGCGACACGGGCGCTTTGATGGACGACGAAATCATGGAACGGGGCATTGAGGCTCTTAGAGTGTTTTTTCACCAACGCCTGCACACATGTCGTCTCTAGTGAAGACATAAACATGGAAAATTTTTTGGGTACGTGCAATGGTTAATACAACGTTCCAGGCGCTTATAAAAACGTCTACTATTATTTGTGGTTTTGCCCCAGAATAAGGGCCCAAAAAGGTGCGTGCAACGGCTGCACCGTGTTCTATGTGCAAGTTTTGTCAATTAAGCTTTATACGCTGACGTTGATTGTTCATTGGAGTGGTGAAGCTTGTTCGCGTACTCCATTGCCGATGAAACTTAGTAATGTGTGTGACGCATATCTGAGCCTTATTTCAGACAAAGGGTCCTACAGTAACGAGCTCTTAAAATACCATGAACACGCAAACGAATAGACTACCCAATGTCTACCCCTGTACTGCCAACTTTAATACGCAGTCCGTGCCAACCAATTTGCCTGGATTGTGACCCATTTGGACTATCTTCCTTGATTAATGAGGTAAAAACAGTTTCTTGTCGCTAAAACTTTTTCCTACGCAAACGATGAGTAGTGTACGGCATTATGCTTGTACATATGAAGGAGAGGCACGCGCCTGGGGGTTAATTAGGTGGCTTTCTGACCTGCAAGGCAGAACAGTGGCATTTAGTGTTTGTTTAGTGTACAACAGCCAATAAAGAATTGGGTGGGGCCAATTTCTTACTTTCATGCCATTTTCCCAAAACATTGAAGCGCAACTGAGGGCTCTCATTTTTACAACCATGAGGGAACACTGGTTGTTGACTTTGGGACTAGATGATATTACGTCGCGGAAGGCTTTAGTGGCACGCCGTTTAACGTGCATCCCGATGATAAGCATGTGTAGCAAGAGGTAGTTGTGCCTCTGGATTCCTCACTCCGTGCTTTGTAGAGTTTTATGACGAGATATGCTGGTATCTGTAAATAGGTGTAAAATCCTTCAGTTACGATGTTTTTTAGTTTCGCCCAATATTCGCTAGGAAACTGTAAATCAACGCCTTGTCTTTGCGTTATAGTGCCGGGCTTTTAGGCAAACCTCGATCTTTGGACGACAAAGATCTTGCGGTTCTAAAGGAAGAACCGGAAAGCTCCCCCAAACACTGTTAGTATCTATTATCAAGTCTATACACCATCCTCCAGCCAACGTGTTGCAAGGCTTCTGTACTGCCAAATGTTTAGTCTATTTCTTAGGTTTACCTAGGGCGTTTTCCGGAAATGAAAGTCCGTCTTTCCGAACGATCAGGTGTAAAGAATTTGATATCCCCATCGGCAAGTCACTGTGGCTTGATTCACTGCACGGCGGTTGCTAAGACTCAGAAGGACATCACGTCTTGAGGTGTAACGGCAGTTACTGCGCTTTAGACCAGTATCACCAGTACCAACACGTGACGCCGAAAGATGCCTCTGCTGATTTGAATGGCCTATGTGAGCATCTGCTCTAGATATGCTCTTTGTGTTAGACAAAAAATGGATATTTCCTGGTAGACCGTGTCCTCTGAGAGATGGGAACTACAGTCCATTACTGTTTTAGTGAGCTACTTAGGAAAATGTAGTTACTGCTTTGACCACAGCCGGTTTGTATGGAAGTGGACGGCTTGACAGTACAGCTTTCATTGTTTAGGGGTAGAAAACTGAAAAAAGAAACTACCGTTCGCAAATTGGGGACCAGGAAAACATCAGAATCCACTGCTGCAGCAGGCACAAACCATCCGATTCCACTGCCGATATTGTCCAGGGAGTGCGGTTACATTAGGCTTAGTTAGAGTAGTTGGTTGTAGTTAGATTGTGGTGGTGCGTATAACGCACATAATTAAATTATTGAACGTCTGCGCAGGGTAACCTGAATGAACAACCTGCTCAGGAGTTTCCAGACTAGGGGCTGTCATGAAAAGTTTGAACGTGGGTTAGGTCAGAGGAGGCAGATCAGCAAATGGGAGCAGTGAAACGCAGCTCGTTATTTCACTGCGTGAGTGACTAGTGTCTCTTGAGCTGGAATTTATATGAGTGTAGGTAATTAGTGAATCGAAAACTGATACAATAGCAACAAGATCGTATAGAGGGCATCAAAAGTCGCATGCTTTCACATTTCCGCCCAATGAAGGTAGCAAAAAAGACCACCAGGCTAACGTCGCACTCGACGAGCACCGCGGCACAAAAATGTGCTTCCTTGTGGCTTTCATGTTTGTATGTGTGCCCACAATTTCAAACGCCCAATACTAGATGAGTGAGCAACCGCGGATGTCAACGATAGCCTTTGATTCATAACTGTGAACGCTATCCAGTTGTGGTTGGCGTAATGCTGAGAGTATTTTACCCGTTTAAGGAACAATGTCTTCTTTAAGGATAGGATCTTCCTTGTCATTCATCAATTTACTAAACCACTACGCAGAAGAAGTCTGCAAATGCCGAAATGATGCCAATAAGTAAATCCTAGTGACTGTCAGGTACTCAAACTGTCACAGCACGGTGAGATCCAACCTCAACGGAACACTGACAATACCGCATGCGCCATGTCACGTGAATGCATATCTGGGCTCTTGTGGGGCAAAGCGCTTGCGGTGTCTCCCAAATTTGGATGATCTGTAGATAGATCTGTATTAAAGTGGGAAGTGGTTTGTTTCTGGTCCCCGAGGATTTCTCCAATATATCCCAAAAAAATATTTGAAGCTGCTATGTAGACAAACCACCGTATAGAAGCCTGCCGGATGAGTTCGTCGTGCTTTACTTAAGGCGCACCTTAAAATTTCTCTTGTTCCAGTACCTTAAGACAACCAAAAGAAGACAGTCCAAAAACATACGGTTTCTTAGCTTCGTAGCGTGTGTTGTACCAACGCACATATCCCGTGAAATCGTCGGGATTTAAGTTGCTTTTAGTCCATCGGCAGTTACTGAACAATTTGCCCCCAGGTAGTCCTTGCTCTTCCATGCAAGGATTGCGGCCGGTGCGAAATGTTACCTTTCGAGACTGTGGCCTTATGGGCATGTTGCATCGTACAACCCAGTCTACTTTGTCAAGACGATGTCAACCGCAGCGACAGACAGCTTAGCCAGATCGCAAAGTGCGTTTAGAAGATTTTCCACCTGGGATGCACGTAAAGCGTACAAAACGGGTCGCCAAAATGGAAGAGTGGTCTCCGGCTTCCTGACACTACTCCAGTTGCATTTTCATCAGGCACGGACACTCAAAACGCTCCACACAAGCAGCAACTGCTGCAGCGAAAATAGAAGTAATTGGACAAATATTCCTAAATATCTAATAAGTCAGGGCAGGCCGTGGTCGATCCATAGAGGCACACACCAAACTCCTCTGAAACCATATTTTGAACCAAGGAAAATTGTGCACGGAGTTTTAGCATTTGACGGTATTTATCAGGTACCCAAACATCTCCCTAGAGAGTCGCAGTTCTGCTGAAACTTGTTTCAGCGTGCTCAAGGCATGCCTATGCCACGGAATTAATAGTTTTAATGGCTCCCAAAGCTCAGCACGATGTCTCCATGAAGAAAGTAGAAATTTTGTGGAGAAGTTGGTTTCTTCACGTGTTTTCTCATTCATTCGAGTTGGAAGTATTTTGAATGCGTACACAAACAGTAATGGTGTTTTCTGTGTCTCTGGAAACTCAGGAGTGGAGCAGCCACCCCTGAAATGTGCAAAAAATTTCTCCAAATTTTGTGACAAGAATCCAATCACGCGAGGTAAAGGAGTTCGTCGCAGTCAGGAAGTTTGGTGGATTTTTGTACATTAGCCAGAAAGCCCTGTACCGACTACAGATCAAGGGCGGACAGTGAAATGTGTTGGGCAGTACTTTGCAGTTTCGCACAAGTTCAGCAGGTTCAGACGGTCTTTTGCCTGCATGTGACATGTTTGTTCCGTAAATAGTATAGGTCAGGTGAACTACAGGTAGCGCACCAGACAGGGTATGGCGGTTGCGACACCATCATGGCGATACCATACCTGGATCCGTGGATAGCCCGGTACATGAAAACCTAGGGTGAGTCTTTTGGGTTGTCAGAATATTTAAGGTTAACGTGGGAGTCACAACATATTAAGACTAGCATCGACCACGGATATTCTTTGGTCCACCAAGGGGGCAGTGTGGTTCATTTCCGGCATTCAAACAAGGCAATAAGACTACCGTATATAGATTGAGATCTCAAAATGAGAAAGTGTCATCTTCTGCTAGAGGGCACTGGTATAAGCTTCATTACGGCCCAAAAAAGTAGGCAGATAGGAGCGCTTAAAATTTGTAACTACTGAAGTTAGGCGACACTGCCCGATTTCAGAAACTATAAACGACATTTAGGTAGAGATAGCGGGGATGGCGTTATGCCGTCGGTGGGAACGGTGTGGCCGCATGTGAACATGAGGGACATGTATCAGCTAAACAGTGCATCAATAAAGTCACAGCTAGTTGTGTGTTTGTTGATGAACTTGGGCGGGGGTGTGAGCAGATCCACCTAAAAACCGTAGTTGAAGCACATGTGACTTGGTAGTTAGCTGGTGTAAAAGGGGTGGCTAGCTGGCAACCATTTAGTTTGGTAGCATTGTTATGTACGTAAGATCCGGGCGGTTATGGATCTCACAGGACGATTGCTGCTATTAGATTACACGCAGTTCGTAGCCAGTAGGCAGTAGGAGCAGACAGACATGGGCAGCAGATGATGTATTGAGGACTGACAGGAACTGGTTCTACAGACGAACGGGTTAGTAAGCATCGTGAATTAAGCGAACGTACAATCAAAAATGACGCAATCGGTAGGAGCGGAAACTGGTCACTGAAGCAGCAGGGATTTCTAGAAGCAACAACAAGTAAGCACTAAACGATGTACGAACATACATATACGGGCAGTCTGTCAGAGTGAGTTGGCCGTATAGAGAGATAACGGCGCAGAAAATCAGCACGTTCGGGGTGTAAAGGACTGTCTTTCGGTTGGCGGCGGGACGCGGTAGCTTGTGTCACGTGACAAGTCAGATTGCGCGGTTTCGCCCGTTTAAAACAAATCTCGCCAAAGGCTAACTGGAAGGTGCGGTACATGGACAATACAAAAAATGGACCCGTCTAGGTTTCAGGTTGGTGTAGTGGGCAACGCGTTCCCCTGGCGTTCGGGAGCTCTGGGTTCGATACCCGGTCGATCCGCTTTTCCGTCGGAGTGGACGCTCGAAAATAGGTACAACTGAGACGAACTTGCAACTAATGACGAACAGGCAACGAAGTATTGACATCAGTTACTGAAGAATAAGCGGACCTTAAGCAGGGGCGAAACAGGCGGAAAACGAGCAGCAAGGAAACAAGCGGCATCATACTAAACGGGCGTAAGTCACGTTACGCATGAGTAGTCGGAAAACAAAGGAAAATTACCGCTGTTCACCGTTGATTCACAGGGGGAATCAACACTCCCCCAGCCATAACTTTACGTGGGGATTGAGCCAGCAGACTGATCAGCAACTCTGTCCCTCTGCTCCTTCAAGTACACGCCATCCTGGCCGGAGGCCTCCAGTAGGCAGAGTTGGCGAACGTCTCGACGTAATGCCCCCCCGACTGGTCCTTACGATCGCTTCCCTAACTGCCCCATCGGTCGACTGAACTGCCCTTTTGACAATGCTCCTCTCCCACTGTCCTCTGGGTGTCGAGATATCTTCCAATAAAACGAGGTCACCTTCGTTCAGGCTCCTTCCTTGCTTAAGCCACTTTGACATCGTCTGCAAAGTTGGGAGGTATTCCTTCATCCA
>SJOL01006361.1:160836-215979 GCA_004794785.1 Opisthorchis felineus | reverse complement strand
AGACGAGTGTTGTTCTCCGTGCCTCCTTCAGGATGGCGCAAACCGCGGGGTGGACAACGTATGACTTGGCAGAAGGGCGTGAAAGAGATCACGAAGAGTTTGGGTGTTGTTGGTGTTTTACCCCTTCCAGAATGGGCTTCTGTGACTCCGCCTGTGCTTGGCTGGAGACGATGCAAGAAATGGCGGCTAATCGATGTCAGTGGCGTTCATGCTGTCAACTTCTTTCCAGATTGTCTGATTGAGCGCTTGGAGGTATAGGCACCTCAGAACGCTTGACATAGGCCAGCACTAGGTCCCCTCCCTCACCCACACTTTTTCTCTTCTTTGCACTCTAGGGCTTTAAATATAACTAGACGAATCCTATGGTTGTACGGCAGTGAAGCATCAGTGTCAACACTGATATTGCTGTCTTTGATGATGATGATGATGATGTTTCAATCGCGGAGAACGCGCGGCACCATCGACTGCGGTTGCTCCGTCGTGTGCTACGCACGCCAAAACACACCCTACTTAGACGGCTTTTGTTCTCCGTGCTTCCTTTAGAATGGCACAAACCGCGAGGTGAACAACGTATGACTTGGCGGAACGGGGTAAAATATATTACGAAGTTTGAGTGATGTTGTTCTACGACTCCCAGAATGCAGTCCCGGCCACCCCGCCTGAGCTTGGCTGGAGACATTGTATGAAATGGCAGCTGATCGATGTCAGTCGCTTTTGGACTGTAAATTCCTTTCCGAAACTCACTTCAATTTGTCAGCATTGAACCGTGTACCATTGGCACGTTGGTTCTAGATGCTGCAGTTTCCACCGACGGAAGGCGATATTGTGCGACACAACCAAGCATTGTAGACGATGGCATGTTCCGGGAACTGGGAAGCTACGCATTGAAGGCAATAACTTTGATGCACGAGTGCTACTGGATGCGAGATCGGATCATTTCTGCCAGTGTTATTAACCAGAGTTGTGGGGCAATACTCTGCATGGACGATGAGTTAGATGTGACCCAAACCCATATGACAGACTTGAGGAATATCCTTAGGGTTGCATGAACTATGGAGCGCATTTGAGTGTGTTGTGCGCGTCTGAGATGCAGAGCCTTCTTACATATAACCGGATGCTAAATTTCACACTGGGGCTGACGTGCAGTGTCACAGAACGGATCTCCTATCTGACGATGGTGCTACCGCGGATGACTATGACATGGTTATAGTTTATGATGAAAGAGACGGAGTCTCCCACAGGCTGTGGGGTAAAAGTGTCAAGAGGCAGAAGAGGAGTGAAGTTAGGTTTAAATGCTCTCAAGGGGCTGATTTGACACCAGGTAACCATCCCCTCACCAAGTCTTTGCTGCGGCCTCATCACTTGGTACACCTCTGAAGGCCCATGAGGTCATTGAATTCCAGGAGTGCAGTCTCCCGCACTTTATACCACGACTTTATTGCATACACCCTCTTTAGCTTTGAGTTCGCCAAACAATCCTATGATATGAACGAACGAGATTAAATTGAATATACATATTTTGTTATCGATCCATCGTTGAGTCAAAGTGATGTACTGGAAAACAAAAGGAGTGAATGTCTAACATGGTTGCACCACTCAATAAATAAAAACATTTCGTCCATGATGGTTTGATAATTCTCAAGCGCGGGTATCGCGGAGCGACAACGCACAGGATTATGAAGATTGAGGGCCGTCGTTGGCTGTTGGCTTAGGCTAGCCTGCATATTTGAGGCCTCATAATCAGCGTCGCACGTAGACTCAGGCCCAGCGGTTACGATAAGTAGCTGAAATGAGTGACAACGCTCACAGTTCCGAGTATAGCACGCGTAGCTGAGGCCTCGTATTCATCGGCCCTCATTGCTACTGGTCTGGGGTTTCCTAGAAGTGGCCAAGATAAGTGACAACGCACGCAGTCATGAGTACGAAGGGCCGTCGTTAGCTATTTGGTTAGGCTACCGTGCATAGTCGATGTCTCATAATTTGCACCGCACACAGACGCGGGCCTCTCGTTTAAGATAAGCAGCCAAGGTAGGCGAGAGTACGTGCAGTTAGTATGATGACCGGTGATATTTTTTATTTTCCGTCGATGTAATTGGGCTTCATTACATATTTCATGTTGGGAGCGTGATTGTTTCCAATGGGAAGGATATCGTTGAGTTTGTAATAGACCTGCAGATATCTGATAACGCTGCATTATCTACTGACTATTTGTGCATACCTAGAACTAGGGATTATCCACAGAGATGACACTTGCATCATCACTGCTGTATCAAGTTGTTTTCCACTGTTACAGTGAATGGAATGCGGGCTTCCTAAAACCGTGTTGTGCTGAACAAACTCAGCTCATTTGTTACCTCTGAGCAGTATAAAGCATACAAAAGTTATTCACCTAATTACCTGGATGGACTTTGCACTGGATATTCTGCAGATGTTAACTCACTCATAAATAATACTACGGAACGCTAAAATATGCTACAGTTTGATTTCGTGCTTTATCTAATAAACTGGTGATAAAATGCGAATGGGCGATGGTCGGTGACCTTAAAATTTTGCCCACTGAAACCGAATTCTATAGGCAAAATGTCACCGAAACATGCAAACTGATTGGTCCAACTTCTCCTAGAGCTCGTAACTTCGAAAACCCGATAGTTACGGAGAAAATTATTTCGGTCTACCTCTAGTGAGCGGCCAGTTCGTGCAGTACGAGTTACGATTAAAGCAGCAGCATGTTGCTCCACTAGAAAGTGTAACTTTTGGTCTCGAACCCTTTGACAGGAACAAAGGTGTTCAATATATTTTCCGGAGGGTTTATAGGCGCTGCGCGTTGTCC
The DNA here is from genome assembly GCA_004794785.1 of Opisthorchis felineus. Lineage (NCBI taxonomy): Eukaryota > Metazoa > Platyhelminthes > Trematoda > Opisthorchiida > Opisthorchiidae > Opisthorchis > Opisthorchis felineus. The sequence goes on along the minus strand of SJOL01006361.1, from coordinate 213,149 downwards.
CCTGGGACACCATAATAGACCAATCAACAACCAAGATCCGTTTTGCGTCCGCAGCCGAGGGCACAGGCTAGGCAGTTGCCACACCATCGGCAGTTTTGGACAACGTCGGGGTTTGTAACTCTCGTAAATAGCGGACTACTTGGGACAAATTTTGATCATACGGCCTTTTATTTTAAGTTGCCCTCTGAAGTGTGCTGTTCTACTGCGTCTCTAGTGACTGTCATCGGAGTACATATGTCAACTTTTTTCTAAATGTTTCACACATTAGGAATTCTTTGGTCTGAAGAGGCAAGGTAAATCCTACGTTCCGGAGTCTAACTAAATGAAAATGTAGCTAGTGATCGAGTACTGCTACAAATCAAAGCACGATCACGCGACCATACTAAGTTGATTTTTAAAACGCGACTTAGGTTTGCTTCTCCTTTGCATTCTGGCCATGCTGTTTGTCGACCCCAGTCATAGCAAGATAGAATTGGCCTGTTTTTCGTCGTCTTGCCCGTTTATCGTGGTTTGAGGGGTCTCTACGATGTAGTGCGGAATGTCAGTCTATTAGGAGTTTTCCCTGTCCGAATTACCATCGTGTGGCAAAAGGAGGCACAACATTGTGACTGTCGTAAGTGGGTGCACAAAACGTGTGTCAACCTAATAAATTCGACTTTCGATTTGTACCGCAGTCGGAAAAGTGTGCAAGCGACAGCGAATTAAAGTGCAGCTATGAGGGAAACGCTGAATGTTGTTAACAAGCTGGTCGCGATCGCTCACAATGCAATTTAGCTCTGAAGTTTCGCGAAATCACTTATGGTCTGGCCATAATCGTCACTTAGCCTCTGGGTGCACTCAGAAGGTGGACGAACAGCCCTTCTGTCACGAGGCCATTATTTAAGCGGCGCCGCATCCGCCGTTTTCCGAAGGTTATATAGCCGTGTGGTACGGGGGGAAATGGCTATACGAAGGTTACATGTTGATCATAGGTTGGCGATCAGTTGTACAACCGGTGGATAATTGCCAGACAACCTGTGATTTTTATATTCATGTCACCACGAAAATGCTATTGACGCCTGATTTCGTGTCATTGACTTCCGTGGAATAACTAAGCGACATGGGCCTCGGTTTTGGTTCTATCGTTTAACCACGAGATGGCAGGACGTTATTGGAGAGCTGGTTAGCCGAGCGATAACGAAGAGATGGCTGTACAGCGGTGATTCCTTAAACAAATCTCGTCAGCTTGTGGTTATACAACAACGCAGTAACGGTGTCAGTAGGTGGTGGTTATGTCCTGTAGTGGAATAAAAATTGTGCAAACGCTTGATGTCTCATAGACACGTTTTTTGACGGCTACTCTCGTCGTTTAACATGGGAACGCGGTTGATAAGCGTTTTTACCGCGGGGCTACCGCAAAACACGGCTATTTGTCTGGTGCTGCAATTAACCAGCGACGAACGATGGGCGGTGGTTGCGCGGTCATTTAAGCACCCATTTTTACTTCGTGTGCCACGACTGAAGAGACCAATCTCTTAATCGGGACCTTGTTTGACAAAGGCTGGTGCGGCCTGGTTATATTGTCGGTGGGGCGAGCCGACAGGCTCAAAATCGCATACGCCCATCTGGAAAGTTTGACTATGTGGCGAGGTGAACTGGATTTTTGGGCGCTGGTTTTTTACTGCATGTTGAGACAACTAATACACGCTTGAGAGGAGAGAATGTGGACTCATAAATGGCACTACCTGGCTGCAACCATTGCCATTGTGTTCGAACTCAAGGACGGAGTGAGGGTGTATACGTCAGAACACCACTGAGCGGTCACCAACTGCGGATGCACTGGCTTTTGGGCTTTAATCCACCAGACATGTTGGACTACCAATACCTCAACAGTCATCATCATCATCATCGACAGCATGACATCAGTGTTCAACACCGATGCTTCACTGTCGTATACCTCAACAGTGCTGAATCCTTGTTCCTTATAGTGGCAGAAGAGTGTCAAGTTGTTCGCCATATCGGCTATTTAACTCGAGCCCCCTCCCGCATCGGGACAATGGGAATCCTGCCCTGATTCACTACTTACTAAGGCTTGGGACAGCCCGAGGTATTTGAGTGTCAGGAGCCCTTATCGTCCAGTTACCACTGGAAGCTGCTGACCTACCTGAGACTAGCTGGGTGTCCCAGAAAGATGGAGACGTTACTACTGAGTGTATGTATGCTGGCTACTGCCGCACAGATGTTATAGGAGATAAGGAACAGGTGCCTCAATTTCGCCTGGGTCCACTTTCAGATAAATGAACCAATTAAAAGCACGCTTCGTTCCAAAGAAAGAGGCGACTGTGGTAAGTGAAGACGGTGGTAATGGAGAAAGAATCAAGGTCTTGTCTACGTGCTAGAAAAGTTGTGGGGCATTTATCAGGTAAGTGGAACAACAGCAAGCTACGCCATGCATGGGAAGATTTGCAATAATTGAAACTCACTGATGAACTATAAACGGAGGGCGTACGAATAATAGCTAATCAAGGGTGCAAAGGAATAGCCATATCGCGCCATCAGCCGCATCCACCGAAGACTCAGGAAAGCACTTGAATTACCTTAACTGGCAGCTGAAGCAGGCTAGGTCGTGGAAGGTGATTTGGAACGAGATACGTTGCTGGCTCATACCTCAGTCGATCGTGAGTTAGGACCTGCATAACTCCCGGGTCGACTCTCGACAATAAAGAAGCGAACATAATTCCACAGCGTCTAAAGTGACCAGGATTCTGCTACACTTGCGCAAATGGACGGTAATCGTTCAGCTGTAGCAACCTTTCGGTACCTAACTGCCATGTCATCGGAAGGAGGCACGAGGGCTGGGATACTGCCAGGTTGCCCAAGCCTAGATAGAGGCAGTCGAGATACTGAGGCTGGGTTCGAACCACGAACCCTCTGGACCATAAGCTGGCGCCTTAACCACCGGGCTATCTCGAGCTACAAAAAATAGACGGTTCCAGGTCATGGTGGGTTCTGTCCGCTGATAATCTACCACCTGGTCACCACGTTGGTCCAAATTCTCGCTGTGATCTTCATTCGATCAACGAAAGAACTGGCGTGGGCGTGAAAAAAAAACATCAAACTGTTTTACAAATGTAGAGACAAACCCGAAGTCGTTTATCGGAAAGTAAATGGAGAGCTGGGTGAAAAGACCCCTTTATCAGTGTGTCGAGACTGATACCTCACAGACATCGGTGTGGCATGGATTTGTAACCAACCAATCCTGCGTTACGCATTTGCTGTCTAGGCTTGGGCAACCCGGCAGTATCCCAGCCCTCGTGCTTCCTTCTGGTGGGATAGCAGTTAGGCACCGAAAGGGTGCTACAGCTGAACGATTTTTTACGCACTTGCTGCTTGCGTACGAAAGTTGTGTGAGATCATTTGATCGAAGCGGCTGGGCAGGTGTGATATTCGTGAACTTCTACAAGCCGTTCGATAGCGCGCACCGCAACACCCGCCTTGCCGTTCTGCATTAAAGTGATTTCCCGCTGTCTCCGGATCCTGGACAGCCAAGTCCCTACAATACCGTTACTGCAAGGTTAAGAAGAACGGGCAGTTTTTGGGACGATCAACAGCTGGTAAGCACCGGTAATTGGACCTAAGCTGTTCAACTTTCCAACATCTCGATGACTGGAGCAACGCAGTGTGGTGTTTGCAGATGGGTTGAATGTAAAATAATAAATAATCTTTCAGCCGTAGCACCCTTTCGGGGCCGAGATGGCTCAAGTGGTTACACCGCGAATCTCCTGACCGGAAGGTCCGTGGTTCGAACCCGACCTCTGCCTCTCGACTTCCCCTGTCTAGGCTTGGGCGACCTGGCAGTATCCCAGCCCTCGTACTTCATTCGGGTGTCATGGCAGCTAGGCACCGGAAGGGTGTTACAGCTGAACGGTTTTCGGTGCCTAGCTGCCATGCCACTCGAAGGAATCACGAGGGCTGAAGTACTGTCAGGTCGCCCAGGCCTAGATAGGAGCAGTCAAGATGCCGGGGTTCGAACCACGGACCTTCCGGTCAGCAAGTTCGCATGTTAACCGCCTAGCTATCCCGAGTTGAATGTTGCGCTGTATCCGCGGATACGAGGACGGTCTCCAGAATATCTTGGATAAGTCAGGATAGCGGTCCCAATACCGATAAACTCAGCTAAGTGTCAGCAACCGCAAACCTTTGGCAGAGCTGTATAGAAAACATATTCCGTAAATAGTCGGCTGGTACTTACTTGTGCTTTACTTCGGCTAACTTCTCTTTGGGGTTGGACCGGCTTCTTGAATGTGTTGCTCTGTAGCTGCCCTAGCACAGCAATCGGTGATAAGGCTGTTGCGAATATCGGTCTCAATTCTGCTTGAGGTACCATTTGAAGTGCATAGCGAAGAAAGAAACACTTTCCGTGTCTGCAGGTCCAAAGTCTCCGAATATAACACAAGATCTTACCTTGACCCGTTACTTTCCATCATACTTGTCGCTACAGGTCTAAACAGTTTAACGCGCCCTATCATTGGCATTTTTGTTGGCAACTACCTTGTTCAGGCTTTGATTAATACTGGCAGTTCTGCCACTTACATTTTTCCCGAAGTCGTGAGAACCAGTAGCTTAAAACCGCACACGAAAAACTCCGCCGTAACCGTAGCATCCAAATCACTTTCCTGTTCCACCATTGGTTAGTGTTTTGTCTCCCTTCAACACTAACATTATCAAGACTTCTAACTCTTAGTTTGCCCAACCTATGCACAAACGCGTTGCCCGAGTACGGATTCTTGAGCCTGCATGAGAAGGTCGTTATCTCTTTCGACGGACAGCGCGGTAACTTCTCATTCTGTGGACTAACAGCCACAAAAGTCTGATCGCCAACATTTTTCCCAGCTTGTCTCTAGACTTCAAACTGGTTATGACCAAATCTCGACGTCATACTCCTGACGATGAGCAGTTAATACGCACCGAAGTTGGCTGCCTATTGAAAGATGATACTGTAGAACTTCCGACATTCCTTTGGGGCACGGGTGTTCATCGCGAAAAACACTGAAGTCATAAAAGGTGCATGGTAGTTGACTGCAGCCAAACAATCAACGGATTCGGTTTAGGTGATCCGTATCCGTTACTGAAGCTGGACGTTTCCACGTGCACTTCTCGCTCTCCCTCGAAAATTAGAACAATGTTGTCTGCATATTCTAGGTCGACAAGGTTCCGCTGGAAAAGCTCTCAGCACCTGATCCTAGAAGCTTTCCAAGGTTTGCCTCATTACCCCAGAAATTACGAAGCTAAACAAAAATGGAGAGAGTGGACATCCTTGTAAGATGTCACTTCTTGAAGGAAGCTTTTGGAGAGCTCGCCGTACACTCGCGCCTATAAATCGTTCAGCTGTAGCACCCTTTCGGTGCCTAACTGCCATGCTACCAGAAGGAAGCACGAGGGCTGGGATACTGCCAGGTTGCCCAAGCCTAGACAGGAGAAGTCGAGAGGCAGAGGTCGGGTTCGAACCACGAACCTTGCGGTCAGTAAATTCGCGCTCTAACCACTTCGGCCATCTCGCCCCCGCGATATATATATATATATATATATATATATCAGGGACGAGATGGCACAGTGGTTAGAGCGCGAATTTACTGACAGGAAGGTCCGTGGTTCGAACCCGACCTCTGCCTCTCAACTTTCCCTGTCTAGGTTTGGGCAACCTGGCAGTATCCCAGCCCTCGTGCCTCCTTCTGGTGACATAGTAGTTAGGCACCAAATAGGTGCTACGGCTGAACCATTTATTATATATATATATATATATATATATATATATAAAGATTTCCAGTATCTCTAAACAATTCACACATGGATGGTGCCTTGGGTCTCGTTTTAAACTCGAGATAGCTCAGCAATTATTGCCCGAAGCTACTTCCTAGAAAGCCTGTGGTTTCAACCCCACCTTCACATTCTAACTGTTCCTTTCTAGGTGTGGACAACCCGATAATCACTCAACCCCATACTTCCGGTAGTGCGACGTCCATGCACCAGAAGGCGTGTGCTCTTACAACAGATAAGAGGACGAGCTTTAGAGCCACTTGACTTGAGTTGAACCGGACGGTCGAACGAACTGTTGGTCGGGAACCATTTGTGGCATCGTTTTAAACACTTGATAATATTCAGGCACCAGTATTCTCGCACTGGCACCTCTGTCCAGATTAGAGATAGGTGATAGTTTCATGAGTTTCCCAAGGGTTTCCTCACATGACTCGTGTTACCCACAGATATATGGGGGTTAAAGGTAATCGTTCAGTTGTAACACCCTTTCGGTGCCTAACTGCCATGCCACCAGAAGGAAGCACGAGGGCTGGGATGCTGCCAGGTTGCCCAAACCTAGACAGGGGAAGTCGAGAGGCAGAGGTCGGGTTCGAACCACGGACCTTCCGGCCAGTAAATTCGCGCTCTAACCACTGACAATTCGTCATTAAACAGAGTAAGCGCGTCCCGTGTAGTGGTCACCACTAGCCATAGGTCGCTTTTTACCCTTCCTCATGTGCTTCAGACTTATGATACCGGTAAGTGGGTGACGTGGTGCACTCCAGTACATTCTATCAGAATTCTAAGCAGTCCCTTCTTTTGCAGAATAGCCTTGATTGTATGCACGGGTTATAAAATTGTTCCTGTCGAAGGTCAGTGCTCTTCAATGAGCGGAAGGACGAAATTGCCCCTCACTTTGTCGCGAGTATTTGGTCGAAAATTACATCTTTCCGCCCGATAACATGGCGATGGAACCTGACTCTGAACCACAGGAAGAGTTTTTCGACTGCATCACCGATGGTATTGCGGATTTTTCTATTCTAACTTTTTTAGTGAAGTATTGTGCAATCGCCTCACCTAAAGGTCAGGGTACCGGGGAAGTTTTTGTAGATTTCTGCAAAGCTCGTGCGAAATGGAAGCAACTCAAAGGATCGAGGATGAAAATTTTTGACAACTACGGTGAAGCTCAGACTTTTGCTAATACCCCGATAGAGCAAACAACACATGAAAATGCGTATCCTCCTGTACCTCCTTTTTGAACTATTTTTAATATTTAAGTCTCCTAAAGCAGATGTCGAAGCCACCCCGTTTTCCAGTGTACCTCAAGGACTGTTGGTCAAATTTCGGAGTTTCATTGAGCGAGGTGACCTTGACAACATTCGCACTGCAGTTCAAGACAATCCAATGTGCCTCGTCACCGCCAGCGACACACCTACTCTTCTTCAGGTAAGCTCCCGATTTTGGTCCCCAAGTTCATTTATGACTACGAGTTTGATTGTGTTATCTTCGTAAGATGGCAACAAATGAAGTGGTGATTTGCCCCCCTTGAATGTAACCTCTGCTTTACTGAAGGTTTTCTCGTTTGTTTCCAATGTTGTTTTGGTCGCTGTTGAAATTAGCCACATGAAATGAACTCTCTGTCTCAACATGGTGCGCCAAGTATATGTTTGTGGAGATTTGAAACAACTTGTGCTCACTCTGATACATTGATCAGCTAGCCGAACGCTGTGCGTTCTAATGGTCCTCGCACTCTGTGCGTGGTAAGCGGACATGATAACTCCGGTACCACCATCCCAGGGACCATACCCAAGAGTTCACGTGTGACCCGTCCCTTTAGGCCTCTATTTAAATTTGGAACTCTGATGAGAACAACTCTCGCCGCAGATTACCTATCGTAGCATATTTTGCTAAAATCACATTCGGAAAAGATGAAGGACATTAATTTCGCTTGTCCGATCCGCAAACGAGGTGGTTAATCATGGTATACTGAATAAGCAGATGTGGATAGCTTTATCTGGGCCGGAATACTGAGTTCCTTCCCTGGACAGGACGGATACTTGTGTACGTCGTGGACGTGGCGGGCAGGAGTACCATAGCTCTTTCTATACACATTGGCGTAGGCGCAGATAACCGTGTGTCAAAGACTAGGCTGAAGGGCATAGGGGGAGGAATGGAAATATACAAAGTGATATGTTTATAAGCAAGCGTTTAGGTTCTTTTTTTTAGCGTTTCTGAGATTGTGCGTGAATGATTCACAGGGCTGAGTGTAGCGAACAATCAACCTCCCGGTAACACGATTTGGCATGAGGCAATTGATGGACTTTTCAGATTTCAAACGACATTACTGAATTTCGGATAATGAATCTAAGAAAACGGAATAGATGGCTTAGTGGTTAGAGCGCGAATTTACTTACCGGAAGGTCCGTGGTTCGAGTCCGGCCTCTGCATCTTAACTTCTATCTAGGCTTGGCAGCCCAGCAGTATCCCAGCCCTCTTGCTTGGCATGGCAGCTAGGCACCGAAAGGGTGCTGAACGATTTTTAAAAATTTATTTTGATCTAAGAAAACGAGGTATCGAACGAAAGAGCAAAACGCCGTACTTCAGTAGGTTGTTTTTAAGACAGGATAAACTTCGTTGCTTTGTTCATGAGCTGAGTTTTCGTTTAGGCTTTCAGCTCGATGTTTTTCTTGACGCTGGCACGAAACTTTTGGAGGAAGAATTTGTTAGGAGTTTGTTCATAGGCAAGTTATGACCAGTCCTCATGCATTGCAAAAGGCATCATTCATTTTTAGTTGACTAGTTTAAAGTAATTTCGAGTGATGGAGTCCATTCATGCCCCTTTCCTGCAAGCAATGAGGCGAACGATCCGGGAGAGTGTTGCTTTTTTGTGAGGGTGATTACTTTGTTTACTGTTCGGTAGTGAGCACTCAAAAAGTCATTTTTATGGCACGGCAGTGAAGCTCATTGCTTCCGTTGCGCAGCGGCGGCACGGTTACTGAGGTATATAAGTTACCTTTTTTTACCACCGACCGCTATGCATCAGGTTACACGACCGCTGACAGTGTAGCTAAAGTCTACAGATAGTCTGGTGCGTGCAACAGTTTCAGGGCCGAAACACATCGAATGGTGTGGTTTTGATGAGAATCAACCATAGTTCCCTTCCCTGACCACCCATCAGTAACCAATCGAGCTAACTTGTGTGCTATTATAGGATCAGGTGTCTGAGACTTCATGGCGCTTGTCAGCATCGTATAACAAGCTACGTATATGAGAATGGAGGACGATTCCAATTGGTCGTAGACACGCTGAACCTATACTGTTGCAAGCATTTCAGTCTGGAGGTGAACTGCGACCGTTTGCCTGTTTGGATCTTATAAATGTTGGATTTGAAATACAATGAAAACTTTAGGATATTCAAAGTCAAAGTAACATCACGATTGCCTCTTCAGTTTTTTGTGGTATCAGTTTATCTCACCCAGGATAAATGACTTTTGGTTCATCTCCTCGGATGGATTCTATTAAGAGAGGTACTCGTACAGCGTAGTTCCTGACACTCGGTTTGTACTCGCTTTTCACGCCCTTTGTACCCGAAAACTTGAGAGTTCCCGCCAAATCAACTGTGGTCGGCACCTGACCCATGAACTCTGCTATCTGATTTCTCACGTTTATTAATTATGTTTTCAGATTCGTCTCAGATACAACGCATTACATGTGGCTGCTGCAGCCGGCAATGCAGACACCATAGAATTGTTACTCAGTTATCTGAATTCACCTGATTTCTGGAGACGCATCTATCCTGGTACCGATGGTGCAACAGCTCGGGACCGTCAACGGCACGTCACGGATTTATATTTGAATAGCCCGGAATTAGGTGTAAGTGGGAGTAAACATTTATGTTGGTTTTGTTACACTTTTCATCTTTTTCTAGGTGCGTCTCAAATCAGACTATTACTGCTCACTAAAGTTTTTGAGGTACATTGGTTTTTCGTTTCATTTAGATTGACGTGACGGATACTTTGCATGGAGATCAGTTGGTCACCTCCGAAACGTATTCGTGTCACTGACGGAGTAGCAACCAAACTCTTGAAATATTGTTTTGTTTCGAAAAGGCATGGTTCACAGTGGAAGCTAAGATCCACTTTCGGATACTTCTCTGTTATGTCTGCTTAAGAACGACAGATTTAAAGGGCTTATTGACATGTATGATGATCGGAGGCTTCAAATCTTGGTGATAAGAGAAAGAAAGGAGGGGCATATTGGCCAGAGGTTATCCGTGAAATGAGGTCTGGTAATGAAACACATACTTCCCTTGTGCACATGCTTTATTAATAAGGAGGAGGAGAGACAAGGCTGCGCGGGAGTTCGTCTTCGTACCTGACAATATCACTATGCGTTAGCTGAAGTTGCTTGGAAAATAAGGCGATTTTTTTCGAAGCACTCTTTGCTAGATATATTACATGTGCAGGTTGCTGGAAGATAATGTATAACGGAAGTTAGGGAATGAAAAATGCAGTGGGAACCCATAGGGAATAACAGATTAGATGAAGCACGACAATGGGAAACACATGAATGTAGCTCTGATAGAAGAACTCCACTCAGCGATTTAGGTAAGATTGCTTCTCAGATTTCTGATGGTAGCCGACACTAATTTAATAGGATCTTTATCACTGAGAAGAACAACGGCTTGTGTTATGTCCTCTCCAGCAAATGGTCGGGCTTTGGGTGCACTAGGTGGGACAAGTTTGCTAATATTCAGCGGAAGTGCAGTGTATGATAGCAATGATTCCTTAAGGATCCCTTTGAAAGTGGTGCTGAGGGCTCGAACAATTCCGTCCAGATGCAAATGTAGAGGTAAGAGCGTCCGTATGGAAAACAGTGGTTCCGATTGATCAGAATCGGGCTCGCTGAAATACCGTATGGTATGCTTAGCGCAAGTTGGAAACTAACATCACTAACAGTTTAGTCTGGGCCCGATTAGTTCTCTCCCTGACTTGAGCAAGTGGTGCACGTTATTCGCAATCTGAACTGTCCATACTCTGAAGGTTTTGGTGAAGCAAAACAGTCAGGATCCATACTTGATGTTAACTCTGAGTGAGTGACTGTTTTTTTCGTGGAGCTGTCCTAGAAGGTTTACTTCTGTGGTAAACAACAGTATGTGACTTCAGTAATCTGGATTCCTAGGAATGCCACCAGGTGAATCGGAATTTGAATTAGTATGGAACATAATATGAAACCACACAACCGGGCAAAGTGGCTGTTATTTCGACTTTTCCTCGATTTGTCTATGCGGTCGTCTTGTGCAAGTGTGACACTTCTTCAAGTTAAATGTCTGTGGTGGGTTTAAAAAGAGTCAGTTGATATGTTAGATAAAAAGAAAAAAGTCGTCATCAGCCTCCAAATATGACCACACCGAACAATTTGTGGATGTGTTCTGAATAGTACTGAGTTGGAATTTGTTGTTTTACTATTGATGATCCACCAGATCCAGCCAAAATCACCACATCACCAAATTCTGGCTCTTACGAATGGATGGTCAACTTCAGATGGAATTCGGAGTGAAAACAACCGAGATCTTGGCTTTCTATTTGAACGAACTGGTTATGTTCTTCTGATGGGTGCCTAGAATCGGGTAGCGGTGTCACTACTAATAATCTGCACACTCTTATTGACAATGAAGACAAAATAAGCTTGAACGACAACAGTATCATATGCACGTGTTTTTACTGCTGAGTAATAACACGATTTCAGGATCTCGAAGTTGTGAAACCACTGTAATCAGCTCCACGTTTGGGCACTGATCATCATATACGCGATTGATTTTGTACTCTTCGTTTGATTTCTGGCTATGGAACGACTAAGGCAGTGATGATGTTATCCATGCGTATTAGGGTATGGTTAATGCTACTAATGAACCAACATGGTTGAGGGTTTTCCAGAATTTTGCATGGATTAGCATTAGGTTACCATTGGGTTGGATTGACAAGCACAACTTCCTTTTATGCTTTGTTTCTCCGTGACAGTCGAATCTCCTGCTCTGAGGGACTATAAGCATTAGATAAGGTTTGGACAAAAAAACGCTATTGGTTCGAATTGTTTCACTATCACGCAGCAGAATTTTTGGGATAAACCTCACAGTGCTAAAACTGAGTGTTTGCTTACGTCCAAGTGCAATTAAGATGCTCTTTGTCGTTAACAAACGCGCTACCGTCCACTGAAGCCCAAACATGCGATTGGTATTCGTCGAATATGAGTCGAACTGTTTGGAGGCCGTGGATGTTTTGTGTTCTGCTGTGTCAACGACAATTCAACAGTATTTGTTTTCCTTTTTTCCTCGCACATTTCTTCCAGTCGTCATATAGATTAAGGCTCAGTTGACCGGAAGGTACGAGTCTGTCTCGAATATCCATGGATTAGTTTCGGTCAGATTTGGACAAGTGGGAAGTACTGTGCTTCACAGCTGCTTTCTTCGGGTTCAATTCTAGATGGGCACGAGAGAGAACCACACCTGGATTGTTCCATTATACTCTAAGTTTTCTTGGAAACCGATATTTTTTCCTTCATCAGAAACCTCCACTTGCGAAGAACAAAACGATTTAGACGGTTCCCTATTTTTACATTATAAATGCAGCATCCCATCATATAAAAAAACAACTTTGGGTTATAATCTTGAGGGGAAACAGTATCATATGCATCTATTTTTGGGGGCCGATATGCTTCAGCGGTTACTGACCGGTCTAAGCTTGGTCAACCTGGCAGTATCCCAGCCCTCGTGCTTCCTTCAGGTGGCATGGCAGCCAGGCACCGAAAAGATATTACAGCTGAACGACTTATTATTTTTTATGCATCTATTTTTACCACGATCAAGATCCCTCAACAATCATGAAATATACACGAATCGTATATAAATGTAGATATTTTCAGTGGTTTGAAAGTGAATGCTACCATTTACCAGAGTCGGATGGTAAGCGGACGTCAGCTTCGCACGTAAGGACGTTGAACTGTTGGAATTTCGGGCGTTGATTTCTCTTTCAATACGATAACCCGTCAGTGAACACCGCTTATCGCAAACATGACAACACGACCAGAATAATGTTCCAACGGTCCCATGGACTAGTCAATTCTACACCCAACTTGTTTTGACCGTCCCCATGGCATGTTTTGTGTTTGTACATTCGTGGTTTGCACATTTAATCACAAAAGTTCTATATGTTTGGCCATTATGTAGGCTTCGGTAGACTCACTTCAATTTGAGAGGGGGCAGTGGCCCGCACGATATAAGGCGAAACTGAGCGAGCCCCACTCATCCCTAGCAAGCAATCTGAATGATCCATCGTAGTCGTCGTCAAGTTCATCAAAAGACCGTCCCGGGTGCCGCAAAATTACTGTAAAAAAAGAACAAGCGTCTGGCAGGAAAGTTGATCGCGTCAGAATTTACATGGGAATACGCTTGATCAGTAAAATACATGACAGATCGAAAGATTTGTTTTACAAAAAGTTGCACAGAACGGCTGGAGGTATCCGTTTTGACGTGTCACGTGGCACCGTTTTGCTGAAATGGTCGACCAGAAAATTTTTTTATATCCGATGAAACTACACCGTTATTTATTTTTATACAGAGAAGTATTGTGGTTTTGCGTCATAACTGACGTGGGTCAAAAGAAAGCCGGGGAGCGATTGACTGTAAAACTTTCACACATTAACGTTGCTAGGGGAGTCTCGCTTTTTGTCATTTGTAAGATTTTCAATCAATATTCAATAAAGTGGCTACAGTTTACCGAAAAAGAATCGATCCGTTTATTGACCGTGAATGTTATTCAGTTCTTGTGCACTCATAACTGAAGTAGTGTTTACTGGCTTCCCTGGCATTACCTTATTCTTTCTACGAAGCCTCTTACTACAAGAATCGATTGTTGTTTTGGGCTATGGTTCTGAGGGCAGTTATTTAGGAATTGGTGCGATACTCCACTAGAAAATATCGTGACATGTTTATGCATGTTCCCCTTTTTCAGAATTTAGAAACTCCGCTACATTTTGCCAGCAAGTTTGGCCACATAACCTGCGTCCGACTCTTGGCTGTGCATCCTTTGACCCAAATAAACGTCTTAAACCGGGCTGGCCAAACACCAGCTGATTTGGCTGCATCTCGTATGTCAGAGATTACCCGATCCAATGGACCTGTGAACATTGATACTCCGGGTTGCCCTGCACGATCTGTTTTGGTCTCCCACCCTATTCGACGATTGCTCTCCGAACAGTAAGTGTGATGGTTACCCTTATCCACACGAATTTGCAACTTTTACGGATTCGGTGTACCTGCATCTTCCTTTCGAATTTGTGAGGCAGCTTGCATAGCTATAAGCGCAGCAACTAGAATTTCATTTATTTTATCTTAGTAAGCAGTAGGGCTACAGGTAACGGAAAGCCACACGCTACAGAAACTTACACTATTATTGTGTGAAACATGCATGGGATGACATGATGAGGCTGATTTGGCCGCTTTAAAGTGAGTTTTTAAACCGAACTGTTTGGATGTTGCGTACCATAGAACATTTTTATTAATTAGGGGTGGGGCTCTACGACGTGTACAACTCCGTCTGAACCTTACCTCGATGTTTCTCTTGTTCATTCGCGTATCACTATCCCCGTACCCGCGATAATTTCCAAACAGGGAACTGGTGTTATTGGAGTAGGCCGATTGGAACAAACCGAGTTCCTATGGCGTGTGTATGCATGGATGACATTCGAGACCGATCAGCCACTCCACTGGACGCCTGAACAAAACTGGTCAACCGCAGAACCGGATGTGTTGTTACGTGCCAGTCACTGATGCCAATGTAAAACCGAAGGAATGAGATCGGAGAGGGTTGCCATGATGGCAGCCGCGTTTCCTTAAACGTCAGATCTATATTGTGCTTTCCAGAGAATAAAAGCAGGCGAATTTGGAAAAATGGAGCTTCTGTCAGGATAAGAAAATACGGCAAAGTAAATTCTGGAACCTACATATGAAGATCTGCAAATGGCTGCTCGATGCATCAGTCGGCAACACTGCACTACCCGGTACTTATTTGTGGGAGACGGCAGCGGAGTTAAAAGTGACTTTGAATGCTTTGATTACACAGCCACTATTGGGTCGCTCGTAAACTCCAAATTCCCTTGAAACATCCGCAGTCAACTGCTGGTGGTGCCAATAAAATACTGAGAATAACGGCTGCAGCCGACTTAGCCAGATCTCTTACCTGGAGATTATACAATACGGACGAAACTAAGCCATTTTTGTCGACACTAAGCTCATGTTCTGCCTTGAAGGTTGAAAGATCTTCTGAAAAGAGGACCCCCACTACGTGTTGAGGCTATCCGGTTTTTGGAAGGAATATGGTTGTCACTGAATATAGTACACATATTACGTGGCTGGTGTACCAGGCTTTTGAGTCATTACGTCATTGAATTCGCTCCTTACATGTTTGCAGTTCACCGTCAAATTTACTTCATTATCCACAAAACTCTTCAAGGTGAAACGTTTCGTTCTTAGGGTTATTTTGGTTTTTGCCGTTAGCGCCCGTTATCGAAAGCGTTTTCCGCATATCGCGAGCTCACTAAGAATACTTGCGTGCTAAGGAAGGCGAACAGCTGACAGTTGACCATGGCTTCTTGATCACTTTCCCCCGGAGTGGCTTGTACAGTGCTTTACCCTTGTGTCGTTTTCCGGTGCTTTCAGTTTCATCCTCCTGGTGGATGTTCGGAATACGAGGGTGCCTGGCGAACAGAAAATAACCATACTCCCACCGATATCGTCCCGTCAGTTTCAATCCTTATTGGCTCTGATGCCGTCTCCTCCCACGCCTCGCTTATTGTCACTGTTTCCGTTCCTACCAGTGGAACGTTCTCATCTTCAGACATCTACCAACGAATCAAACAATCATACCGCCCAACTGGATCTTGATCTCATTCACTTGGGGCTTGATGTCCACCTTCTGGCCCTACGTGGGTTCGCTGGTCCTATGACGCGAGAGGAGGTACGTCTTGAAAGTTGGTACAGCACCCCCTTCTGAGGGAATGCCTTTGGGGATACCGAAGTTTCCTTGATCGCGTTGTTTTATCAGGTTAGGAATGTCTAGTGTGTGTCATCTCCAATGCCCTCTAACCCAGGCTAGCTGCCGAGCAACGTCGGTAAGAACTCACCCATATCGCTTTTGATCTAGAGGCAGTTCCGGGGATGTCCGTCATTCTTGTGTGACTTTTGATTATATATATATATATATAAGCCGGATGAAAATTTCCTAATGTTGGCACTGTCCGCGCAACTTCTAACCTAGGTTTATTATTTTACCCTCGTAGTGTGGTCTCCAACACACTGTGATCTGGCCCTGGACGTGGTTTGCTAATTGTTTTGTCCACTAGTTTGCATGCAACCTACACTATAGGACACGATTCTCCACTCGGTTTTAGTTGAGGGGCACTGCCATAAAGAGCTGAGTTCCAATCATCTGAACTTTTCAATGAGTTTGACCTGTGATGGTACTACCAATCCTTCTGTTGGATTCTTTGCTGAGGGCTTTTAAGTAACATCTTATATTCGACCTCTGGCTTCATTCTGTATGCTTTGGTAAAATAACTCCGCACTCGAATCAGCTCAAAACTACCTTGGTCTCACTCGTTACACGCTGATGTCCTCTGGTTCTATCGCGATAGACTGATCCGGGGGCATACGCCAGCTGAGAATGAGTTTATTTGACCTTCATCGTTGCTTTGGTCTTGAATTAGCTTTGGGTTTGTCCCCCTTTATCTTGATCTTTAGGCGGAAGTATTTCGATCGAGATGGTTGAAGACCAATTCGTCCACGTCTTTCAAGACCTTTGCTTCTGTTCGCCTGACTGATCCTGAAAAGGGATACGAGCGGCAGGGTCGGTAAGCAGGTGTATCTGTTGTGTACATATTTACATATTTCTTG
This sequence comes from Opisthorchis felineus, assembly GCA_004794785.1. NCBI lineage: Eukaryota > Metazoa > Platyhelminthes > Trematoda > Opisthorchiida > Opisthorchiidae > Opisthorchis > Opisthorchis felineus. The sequence goes on along the minus strand of SJOL01006361.1, from coordinate 196,426 downwards.
CCTTAGCGGAGCAAAAATTCGTGCTCTTTCTACTGAAATCTCACTATCGCACTACAAAGTATTAAATAGAAAGTATATAGTGGTCGGTGTCAAAGTGTGATGGTTATTTCTGTTTGCTATAGACGAACCTTGTTTTCTTAACAGGCAAGCGATACCACCTAAGGAGTCACCCAACCAAGACCGGACCCGTTTCAGACCCTTACCTAAGCCCCTTTATCAATGCAGCTTCTGCAGGCATCTGATTCCGGTCGCACCTTGCTGATGAGAACTCACTATCCTCTGCGAGAAGCCTTTTGGAAATGCAGACTTCCCTATTAATCATTCCATAATCTGGCCTCTTGTTTTTAGCCCAAAACTTCCTATTCGAATCCTTCCTATTTGAGTCCTAATGTTATGGGGATGGTTCATTTGTTTTTTTTTTAAATTTCAGAGGAACTCAGTGTTATTGCGCCTTCTCTCTTTCTCTTATGCAATATACGCTGTGTATGAACCGAGTCAGAAATAACCATGTGTACTTAAAAGCTGCGTCCGTAGATCCGCAAAGCTTTTACCAGTTCTCACTACAGCCATACGGCTAATTGCATTTTGGTCAAAATAAGTCGATTTGGACGCCATGTGCGAGCACCATGCATCTTTGCCTAATCTTAAATAGACTGGGGGTTCAGACATATCATATCCTATCTTCGCTTTTACTAACTTTCATCGATGGAGGTCTTAGGACCAGAATTTCTGCATAGCTTGGTCGCGGTTCTAATATTTCCACTTTTACAATACATGAGTGAAGTGCACAGCAGCGTGCTTTTCATCCCGAAAACTACTCATTTAAATAAAGAATCAGAAACACAAGAAATTGAATAATTGACATGTTTACGAAATCAGCTTCCGCTGTAGCTGTGAATGCGCTTCGTCAAGAAAAAGTGATGAAACCCGATGGTTTTATGAGCACAAGCAGTTGCTTAGCAAGGCGGTACAACTCACCGCAGTTTGCTTTGAGTACCTATTCACAATGCATACCGTACACTGGATTGCCCAATTTTTAGCGTCTTCTGAGTAGTATGTTGAGTATATATTTCTTTTCCCAGGGTTGTTGACGAAAGTTATCGAATTGCCTCGACTAAGAGTTGGGTCGGGTAGCTAGTCTTCTATCTATTTATCGTTCCTTCCTTGTCCTCTTCTGCCATTGCACGTTCCAGATTTTTCTCACCGTCACTTTCTAGTTATTTTCATCGGTCAAAATATCGATCTCTAATCTTAAAAATAACAGCGTCGTTGCGAAATTCCGCAATTTCGTAATAATACTGCGCGTTGCGTGACAATTACGTCGGTCTAATTTGACTTGCACAGTTTGCACGAAGTTGTCCAATATTGAGAATCGTGGCTCGCTCTCTGTAGAACTTCAGTCAACCAGTCAAAGTTTGATAACGGCGACAGATACACATTTGGTCTCACTTAGAACCATCTGACCCCATTGCATTGGCCTCTAGGCAATAAACTGGACGCGATCATGTGCCAATTACTCCTGGCAAACTGTACAATAACTTCACTTTAATTACAGTGCTGCCTTCACGGAGATCTTGGGATGTGTAATTTATTCTTTATGTGGTTTATTTATCACGCATCGATTATAGTATTTATTTTTTAGGGACGGGCTAACAGGTGATAGTGCTCCCTACAAATAGGCCTTATCTTATCCCTACATCCTATTCCTGCAGCTTTTTGATTTATTAGTCACTCACGCTGTGACTTTTATTTTTGTTTGGATGTGAGGGGTTTATTTTCTTGCGGATTTCAAACTGTACGTCTCCAGTAGTGGCTCAGCACTGGGTACCCATATTTGTCAGACTCCTCGAGTCGAACTGCTTGTGAAAGTCATGCGTATTCAGATAATGATCTGCTTCGTCATAAATTACTCCTCCCCTTCATTTTAGACACCTTTCGCGCATTTCGGGCGTACAGTGGCATGAATACTGGCCATTAATGAATGACTACTTAGATTTGGCTTCGGAGCAAGGCCTTGCCATCTTAGAAAATTATATGAAGCAATGCCCTTCACCTTTTAAATTGCCCTCATGTCAACCAGTCATGCTTTCGAACGGAAATATGCTGCACAAGAAATATGGTACTACCAGTGCTACGGAAGAACCCGGCGACTGTAGTCCAGAACCTTCTAGCGGCCCTCTCAATTTCGATGGACCTGCCCATAGTACCCCCATTCGACGCCAGAGGGTTTCTTGGCCAGACCACCCCGCCACGGCTATAAACCAGGATCCATGGATGTCCTATCGCTCAAACGCTTGCGCCACGAATGTGCTCAACGATTCCCTTGAGGGGAGCAATGATGATTCCGAAATTCACGTGCCTCTTCAAGAGTGAGTCACAGAGGTCCGCTCTCGCACGGCAAACGGACCGTGAATATTTATGCTACCTTCAATGTTATAAGTAGGCGAAAATATTAATCTTGCTGAGATAGCTTGATATTGCCATGATAGGCATTTCAACTGAGGTTATAGAAACTTTATAATGGCTTCATTGAATTACTACTCCTAAAAATAGGTTACATACCTTTACAATAAACAACTACCGTACGAATGATGCCCACCAGGTTAAGGCCAAGCGTACTCAGTGATTACTATAGACTGAACGCAGCAAAATACGTGCTGGGTATATGCGACCTCAGTTCTTATCTACTGTATATCCCCACGGTACGTTTTCCAAAAAATTCAACCATGCTCCTGTTCGATTGGTTTCATTGGCAGTCGATATATGCCAGATGCTCACCTACCCTATCTATCTGAACCCGTACGTTATTGTTTCGGTCACGACGCCTCCGCTTTTTTGTTGCTATGGTCTCAAGAGTTTCATGAATCATCCAACTCGATTTGACAAAGTAATTAAGGCCGACGGTTACGTGAACATTATGCTTTTTGGCTACCAAAACCTGCGGAACCAACAACCATATCCACGTGAACTGCCTTTGATTGGACAAATCGACCTGAGAGCCCAATGTCCATCAAAGCAAACTATCACAGGCATCTGAATACTCTGCAGGCCATTTAGCTAGTCCATTGATGCGATCCGTGCATTTGGTTAGGTAGTCAGCGGCGGAAGGTGCCGCCACGAGCTAGAGAATTATACAAGGTTCAGGAGTTAGCGACTCCGCAGATAAACGAATTACGGAGTATAAAAGTACACTATTGAAGCTGACAGTTGGCTCAGTACGTATTTTGTTTGAATCGACTCCAACTATCCAGAGTTGCCGGTGCGCTCCATTCAATGTGGTTCGGTTCGGTTATTTGGCTATGGACCGCATACCATGGTTCAGTAGTTCCGTCTATCGTAGTGTTCCATTCCATAACGTTAAGGCGGTGGGTTTAAAGAGGAAATCTTCGGAACACAGAAGATGCTCGTTATCAATGTGTGTTACAGTATTTCGAGCTGGTGGTAACGATGACTTTGAAGATACTGATGACAGTAATGATTAGGTTAAGATGGGAGTAGACTAGGTTCATCGAGACGGTGGCGTGTAATTGACACGTAAGTTTGGTTTCGATATCATTTGTTTGTGTCACACCTACGAATTGACCCCTGGTGCTATGAATGTATCGATATTATTTTCACTACATTCAGTTTGTTTCTTTTGTCATTTGTTGTATGCAAATTAGTAAGACTTCGTTTGAATCCCTTTCCATGTTTTGTCGATACAGTTCGGAGGACGGACAACAGGTCAACAGCGTGACGTCTACCACTCATCTGAGTCCTATTCTCAGTCTACTACAACGGCTCACATTCGCTAGTCCATTACGGTGGCTTTTGATTGACAGTCCCGGTGGTCGTGAGCCTTTATTCAACCCAGAGTCAGCATTACCGGACCACAAAAAACTAGTTAAGGTACAGAGCCCACATATTAATATTGAAACTTCTCCTGGAAAACGGAGGATGTCAGCGATTGATCCAGATGCTACCAAGTCGGACGACCAACCTTTGTCAAAAAAACCTTCACCGAAAAAATTACACGAAGCCAACAGTTTTAATCGGATCAAAGTCCCTTTGTACCTCAAACATATTTACCGAGCCCTACCAGCTGGTGACCCTGAACTGGAGACTGCTGTGACTGTTTTAAGCTGTGCAGAGCAGTCCACTGTTGCGCCAACTTATTCTCGCATACCCAACTTGTCTCGATTTCCCATCGTTGCCACATGGAGAAAGCAGATTGAAAATGCTCTACCTTCTCAGAACCCCGGTAACCGTTGATGCTTTCACTTTATATGCATTTCAGATAAATTTCTATAATGATTTCCTATTTTCACCTTATACGGAGTAATGCGCAATCACCAGAATATAACTTGCTGTTCCATCAAATCTTGACTTATGTACACCTGATCTCGATTTTTGTGCGCTCTCAGTGTTTCTCGAAATCTGGTAAGCATAATATCGTTTATTTTATGTTCTTCTGCTGTATCACGGCTGTCTGTGCTTGAAACAATGCGTGTGGAAGCTCCTGCTCGGGAACGCACTTCGTCCGATTCACTTGAATTCTTGATTGCCTCGGTCGATCTTGTGGGGTTTTTAGGACTGAGAGCAGTTTTATATCGAAGTGATGTGACGTTTTCCTCATTTGATTTGTTTCTCTTCTATGGAGTCGGACTCGTAATCACTAAGTCCATCAAACTGCAATAACAAGGCGCTGAGCAAGCTGCTTGGTTGAGTGGCACCTTTCGTCAACCTTCGGATCTTAAACCATCAAATGTTTGTAGTTCCTCCAATGATATTGACTGTCATTTACTCAGCACTGTCACCCAGAAATTGCGAGGAAGTTCATGAATGAACCCTAGGCGTCTTATTATGAAACTCAGCAAACTTGTCCTTTCGGAGGTCATCATTTCAAAAGGAACCGTTAGTTCACACTGATTCGCTCGTACTAATGGGATGAGGTAGGAGAGAAGAATGGATGTATGAAAGAGATGAGAGGAAGCTTCACTAGTAACCTTTTTCCAAATCGCTGTGCTGTAGATAACAAGCAAGGCAACCTGGCTCATGACACCACACGACGGGCGATGAGCTATGAAAATGTCTGTTTCTGCAGCCCATAGGTGTCTATGGGTTAGATCATTTTCGGGCCGCCCAAACAGGAGGTTCACTAGGGCACATTTAAAGCGTTTGGGTCAGAGGTTTGACCACAAGACAGCGGTGGTTGGTACAAGACTGAAGCTGTAAGGTCCAATCGCTTCGTGCCCGCACAGGAGTATTGTTTAAGGGAAATTCAGAATCCAGTGTAACACGTGCATAATTTTAAAAACAACACTTGCATTTAGGGAGCAATGGTTGAGCCTTTATTGATTGTGTAGGTTATATAGGACATATCTAGCTTGCCCTTCGTGTTGGACTCGTACTCTAAACTATCAGCTTGCTTGGCTTTCCGGGTAACTAGAGCACAAAATTGTGCACCTGCGTTTCGTACATTCTTCTTCAAGAATAGTTGTTAGTTCGCACCAAATGTAAAGTGTTGCAAAACACTGAGTGTATGCTGTAATAATAGAATGCGTGGATGGTGACGGAGGCACTGGTGCGATGTGATGGGTGAAAATAAGGTTGTTCTGCTCACTGGAGGATGTTTCGTCCGCGTGGTATCTAACAAAGTGTTTCTGATGCCCATTGTTGCATAGCATGAGCTAAGCAGTCCAATTCGTCAATACGGTCCCCTCCTTTAAAATAGCTCCACCTAATATGGGAAAATTGGATTCCTCCATTTCATTTCTCAGAACCTTTACGTCCGACAAAGTAATCGAAATGTGGACTCAAAGCACGAACCCTTCGGTTAAGAGGTTACCTAACTTGTAGGATATCATAACCTATTTGTGTGTTCTTTGAGCCGCCAACATGTACAGCGGTTCCCTTTAGGAAGAGTACCGGCAAAACCTATCAAAATTGTCATCATGCGGGAAATTTTTTCCAAAGTAGTTTGGAAAAGGAAGTATAGATCACAACAGCATACCTAAGGTCGTTTGCTTCATTGTCGGATCGTGTTTGAACTTTATTGATTGAGTTTTACCTTCACACTGACTCAACCCGCCAGAAGGAGTAAAGTGTGAATGGCACTAGTGATAAGAAAGTTCTGGTCGGGTCGGTCCGCCTTACTATACACTTTCTCAGATCCGTATCTTTGACCTACAAAGGCGAAATATGTGATGAGTTTGTACAGATGTACTACCTGCGCCATTTCAGAACTTTATTTGTTGCCGTTATCGTGGCAATGTGCACATGGCATGAAAAGGGTACCGTCGATTCCTAATACTACTCTTGTCTGACGCTGCATAACAAACATCATTCTAAAATACTCGAACCGTTTCTTACTTCGGTGTGTCGCTTACTTGGAAGTCCGTCCAAAACGAACTCAAAATAAAAATCGAACTTCATGAGTATTTGGAGATTCAATGACAGCCTTAATTAGTCAGTAGATTTGTCTTACATAATACCGGTTAACGGTATTCCAAACGACAGATAATGTTAAATTCTCGTCAAGTTTAGCACACTAAAGCATTACGGCCAAACGCTCCTCAGGTTTTAGAATCCGCACAAGTTACCATGTGATAATACAATATTTCACACCGTCAAAAGTGCTGCTTCAAGGAAGGTAAAAATATATTCTGATCGATAGCCCGAGCAAAACTTTGCTATGCGTTAATACCACCTGGGTGCGACGTCAAATCCAAAACGTGCACCTGTTTGGTTCAGCAAAATCTTCCGCTTTCTGTTGGATTTCACGAACCAAGTGTATCCACATTTACATTCCGAGTGTACCGACCTCCCCGCCAAGCAGCCATTTTGTTCTGGCATAGGTTTTTTGGTAACCTGGGTGTGCTCGTTATCTTGACCAAAGCATCGATAAATTATCTGTTGTCCCTGGTAGATGCACATTCTTGCGTAGGCAACTTTTGTCTTGGGACTACTTTCCACCGCTATTGTATCATACTTGACAACCGCTCACATCACACGTCGGCAGTCTCTCAGTTTCCCTCTTTTACCCAATGAACTATTATCTTGATTAGACAGACAATTGAGCATAGCTGGCTCTTGTGGCATAGGTGCGCGAAATAATGTGAACTGCATCCAACTACTCAGGGACGGTTGCTTATCGTGTTTTGGATGGGTGGAACTCGACCTGTTTCGCTTCGTAGCAAGGAACAAACTGAACTCAAGGTCACCAGTGAAGCTGTCAGCTGCTTATAAAATTATTTGGTTCCTGCTTAGTTGTTACTCCGTGGAGATGCAATGTTTTCTGCTCGGGTGGTGGAAAGTTTTGTGAGCACAAGGAACCCCCATTCTCGAAAAGTGAATAATAAAATGTGTCGTTTCACGTTGTTTCGTGGTTGTTGATTTCCTGTGAGGGAATTTTCAAATAATCGGAAATCGTCAGAATAGTTTCGTCCTTCGACTCACGTGTCTCGTGCGGGTCAACACAACTATTCTCAAGTTTGAAACGGTTTGTCCGTTCGCATCTGAATGACTCGAAATCGGCGTTTAATCTGATTCCATTAAGTTTCTGTACGAACAGTAGATATTATCAGAAAGCACAGCCCCAGGGAAATTGTCCAGCTATACAAAGAATTTGTTCTGAAGGAGAATCCTTACACTTGAAAACAGTTTTGGGTTTAGCACATGCGTTCGTAAATTGTGTTAACATCTGCTCATGTAGTTTGAACAAACAAATGGAAAGATATGCACTGTTGGCCAGTTCCAGCAAGGACGGAACAACAGCAGTGTGGTGTTTCTTGGGGTTTTCATGGAAGTATCGTACAACGAATTCGTGTGGGGAAAACTTCGCTGCAGGGTTTCACCTATGCCCATGAGTTACGGTACTAACAAGAAGGACAATTATTTTCGCCCTGATTGGTGCTGATCAGACAGAAGCGGTCATGTGACCTTTGGTTTACGTATCACGCTTCCGAGTTTAGCACAAAGTAGCTACGGATACACACTCTTTTCTAGTTGGTCCATCTACTTTGAAATCCTTCACTTGTTAATGCTGTTATTCACGTTCGCTGCTTTGAAAAGTAACTACTTTGACCAACAGTGTCCCTCAACGAGAACCACATTGGCGCTCTAACATGTGCTATTTGTTTCAAAATGTTTTACTGGAACTAGTGTGTGCTTAGCTCCGTTTGCTTCTATGCAACTGCGTTCCGATCGATCCGTCCTATTCACCCTATAGTGTATCCCGAAGGATGGAATTTCCTAATGTCGCGTACTTCGATGTTTTTTAAACAGCAATAGCCTGTCCTCGGTTGATGGCCTCCTTGTCCCTGTACTTGACACGCTTGTCAGTTCTAGTCGGCCTTGCAGTTTGTCGGTTGGCTTTTCTCTATTGTATCACTCACTATCATGTGTTTAAGTCGATTGTACGTGTGTGTTACGAAGTTACTCCCTGTTCAATTCAAAAATTGATCAGCCTCGTGGTTTGGTAGCTTCACATGAATAATTTCATGGGGTGGTTAGGTGCCCCAATCCGGCTGCTGTTCGTTCGACAGAAAGCAGTTGCACCAAGGTCCAAACCATTACATCCCTGTATCTTCGTGTCCATTTGTTGCGGCTTTGTTTTTTCGTGATATTACATTATATTTCTTGGAGTTTGGTGGCATCACAATGAAGCTTGTGGTTGACCTCAGATTGGGATCACGGCAATTCCGCCTACCAGACTTCCATTTGCAAGAATACAAGCAAGCTTTAGACGTGTTTTGCTCGAGATCCCAAAGACGAAAGCCATTAATTGTTTGCAAATAGGACGGTTTTACAGCCACAGCTACTACATGTATACAAAATCAAGCTGTGCTGCTCCCCCTCTCTGTGAAACAACATTCATAGGCACAGTTAAAGATATCTATACAGTGGGGAGCAATAGGCGATCTTTGGACTGACCGAACACACCGTTATGGCTGGAAACGCGCATCCCTGAAAGTGGTGACATCTTTTTCAGAATGCCTTCTTAGTGTCCCCCCTCCCAAGTAGTTTTTAGAAGGAAATGTGTTCTCGCTAATTTTCTGGGTTGATTCCAGCGACGAAATTGATTTTCTTGGCTGTGGACATGTCCTTCGCTAGCCGATATATATAGAGGACCGAGACGGGATTTCAAAGCTTAGGTTGGGTGTGCGCTATGTTGGGCATCATTATCGGCTGATGATCGGATGGTCTTGTGGAACAATCCTGATATCAATTTGGCCGCTGGTAACTCATGAGAACGCGCAAAATATGACACACTGATCAGTTTGGATGTCGGTTCGAGGAAAGTGCTTATCTATGTTGAGCAGTCAAGATCTGTAAACTGCGAACCCAGTACAGAGATGATGGAAGCTCTGGGTGGGGTGGCCGCGTGAAGTTCGATCAGTCGATCTACTGACATAACCTGACGTAACATAAACTTGTTCCCTATGATTGAAACTTTTCAGAATCGTTCTATGCCCCAAGCGCTTTCGTTTTATCTGAAAACAAGACAGATAATATTGCGAAGCTAGTTCGATGGTTCATGTTCATCCAGGATATCCAAGCTAAAACAGTTGAAAAGAAACTTAGTGTGGATGGTTGTTGGACAAAGGTTATTTAAAAACTTGCGATGCACAAATCGCAGACAATAATACAAACGTTCTAGACTTGACACTTATTTAAGCGACTACAGTTTACTTGCAGCGACATAGGCATTTTACAGACTGTAAGCAATTTTTACCCCAAAACTTGGTGAAAAGTCAAACCAGAGTTTTTTAATATATCCTTCCCAAAAGATGGTGAAAATGGATGTGAAATGATCACAAGATCAGTGTAAGTTGTTAGCTTTTATCCTCCCTTTCTCAGGTCTCCGAACATTTCCGATATACACTCGGTTGTTGGGAGTTGCCAATTTCAGCCTAAGTGCCACACAATCCAAGTAAATGACAAATGGAAAAGACCATACAGGCTTACTCGTAGTTTGATCTTATTCACGTCGATCGTTGATGTTATCGAACCAAGTCACTGCAAGAATACTGAACTCGACTGATGTAGGATAAAGCGGCTTGGTGATTGCTTAACGAGGCAGAAGCTGAAAACCTATATTGAACAACTAAACAGATTGTTCCCTTAGTTGACCCCTGTAGTAACGTGACCTCGAAACGACGAAAGTACTGGTCAACAAAGAGTAGTGAGTAATTTCATTAAGTGTTTCGAATGATCTGACAGCTATCTTGGATGGGCCTCAATCCTTAGCCTACTGCACCACTGTCATTCAATCTCATTTTCTGCCCTATTGCCGAAAGTATCACCAAAACAAGTATTTACTCTAACGAATCCAATGATGGACCGATGCGTTTGCAGTGGCAGAACAGCTGCAACAAAATAGTGGATTTTTTCGGAGTGGATTACGGCTGGTTCGCGAAGAGCTCCGGGTTAAAACTTCTGGAGAACAAATGCCTGTACCGCACAGTTGAAGCCGTTTTAAGGCTAGGCCGGACTCCCCATGGTCTTCACTGGAGAAAAATGGAACTGTTTCGGCTATTTAAAAAAAAAAGCTCCCGAACTGATTGCCACATGGAGTATTCCATTTCGGCTCGATCTAACCTCATCAAACGAGAACTGTCATGGCCTAATTTTCACTTATCACTTCGCTTTTGATACTGTACATTGATAAATAGTGTTCTGATAAAGCAAAAGATTTCAAGCAATTTCCTGTGTGAAGGATTTGTCCTGCAAGCGAAGCCAATCTATGCTGAAAAGCTGAGAAGCACTGTACAACTGTTTCATCTTTATTGAGAATCCTCAGCAGTGCGCTTCCCACGAAACTCCAGCTTGTTTCGAACCCGTGATCTCCCAGCTACTGGTTTGAACAATTTGTCGTTCGACCACGAGTGGCTTATGAGCAGCGTCATTAGCTTGGATTCGGATAGAATATAGCGCCACTCGTCCTTCAACCATGGAATCCGTATCACGTGGTCACATGCTGATTAACTGGCCTCTCGAGCGGCTACTGCTCAGGTGGAAGTCTCACTCACCTGGTGAGTTTCATTCTTCTCCTGAATTACGTGTTCAAACTACTACCTGCGAAGTCTCGGGTTCGAGACTCGCTGGAGTTTCGTGAGATACGCACTGTTGATGGTTCCAAATAATGCCGAAGCAGTAGTACTTCTTTTCAGCATAGATTGGCTTCACTTACAGGGAGAAATCTCCATTAAAAAATTCTCAAATCTCCTCACATTACTGGAAACTTTTCTGCGTTCTTGTGCACTGGCGTTAAGACTATCATTTATCTCACTAGTCGGCTGCGTTATTTCAACAACAATTGCTTGGCCTTGTATTTCGCACACTATGTCCAGAACGAACTGCCAGTCTAGTTGATAAAAGTACGAGCTACTCGTCGGTCAATGGTTGATTCTAATAGGGTTCTGTAACTCAGTGACGAAAATCCGTTATCGGTAAGCAATGCATGAAGAAAACGAACCGGATGATCCTACATCAAACATTTAGTTGGTAGCCCAGTAAGGTGTTTGGTCAACAAATGCCAACGAGAGTTTTTTGCACTGCACGTGCTACCCAGGTGTGACTAAAACGTACTGGTCATACTCTGTCACAATGCAGCTCACATAACAGTATGCCTAAACACACATACCAAGTGAAGGTTCTGCATTCATAATGCTGAATTTAATATATGTAGGCTGCTGATATGAATTGAGCGAATGTTTGTAACTTCATGAAGCGAGTTGTATAGCACACAGTCTCTCAGTAGAAAGAATCGGTAATAGATAAAAGCGATTATTGTTCTCATGGCAACATAAAGAGTAACCCTGTGTCCTGATGATCACTGTCAAAAGAAGAATACCATTATGGGTGTAAACTGACTAGTGACAGTCAGTTCAGAGCATGTCGAATACCATCGGCCGGCTACACAGAAAGAATTCCACCCTTCTATTGAGTTAAACTAACTGCGTCGGTAGAGTAAGCAGTGGAACTGCCACGCTCTTTGAATAAGCCATTCTACCTACAAGAAGCACAATAACCTGACGCCGAGGAGACCATATCTGACTGCCGTCATGTCTTAGGACCTTGAGAGTGCCATTACTACAGCACAGGTTCGACTAACTGCATCAAGCACAAACCGATCACACACTCAGAAAGTCATGCGAATCTACAATGGAGTTTATCAGTTCCCATAGCAAGAACGCGCACGAGATCGATCCTGGGGTTTTCGTGGTGCGCTGAATTCTGTTCAAACGAAATGCGACGTTGACGGAATACACACATTTGCAAATTAAGCTGAATCTCTGGTTTATGGTATTCTGCACTGAAGGATATCATAAACGAGGAATTCAGCTGGGATTCAGTTGGGTCCCGAATTAGTTTGAAAATGAATATCTTTCAACAGCTGCGTACAATTTGGTGTTCAAGTAGTACATAAGGTTGACAGAAACCCGGAGACTGGTCGTTGGTTTGTTTGCTGAGCTGGGCAGCTGGACCAAGCTCAGCGGACAGACCAACGACCATCTACGCTACCTGAGCTACCAATATTCTCCTTTATAGCAAACCCGGAGACTGCACTTAACTAACAAGCCCCCAGAAGAGCGAAACCCGAGAGTTTCCAACAACGTTATGTAAAATATGTCCCTTCTGGAATCTGATACTCATCCTCAGAGTTAGTTACTGCCATACTGGACAGTCCTAAATTTTATGCACCTTGTTTTATTTGCTTCCTGTGGATTAAATTCACCAAAACAAATTAAGTACGAATAAACTCACATGGTGACTGACACTGATTGCAGTCACAATGGGGAAGTTCTGGTCTGGTTGGTACATGTTACCCTCGTTGATGTTTTCAAACAATGATCGCCCACTTTAAGCCAAACTAACGGGTTTGTAGGAAAGCTTTACACGATGTTTCAGTGATTTCGCTGCTGTTATTGTTTCCCCATTTCGCATTCAGCAATATTTTTCAATACCAGCAATCATCCTATGCGATTCAGCCATATGAGCAGAATGCATCGGAAAGAACACTACAAGCTGCAGGCGGTTCGTGGGTTCTAACTTTTCAACGAAGTGAAGTCGAATTTCAGAATGATTACACTGCATTATTATAAGAATAGGGGTGCTGTCAACAGCGCGGCTTAGTTCTACACGAAACTCGCTGTTGCTCAGTGCTGCGTTGACATGGCTTGTTTATACCTGATTAGAGAGAGATGTTTCCTTGATTTCGTGTTCGTTACCGAGCCAACCCTATCACAGATTTGTTTGTTGTCTAGTCAGTTGCACAGGGTTTCTATTATCTACTCATAGGACATTGGTGGTGCTCGCACAAATTGAAGGATGAAAACAGTCCACAGTAATCGTTAATTGTATTAGTGGATTTTCGACGGGCTGTTCGCTGTAGAGAAGAGTTACTGTATATTTCAGTTTAGCCAGTTTACTCTTCTAGATGAGCAGTATACACATCAATACATCAATACGATCGTTAGTAGAGAAGATGTTCGGCCTTGGCACTATAAAAATACGATCGGAAGCGTCCCGGGGGCAAAGTTTTCCCGGAGTCCCCCATCAATTCAGACTACTTTCGTACAATTTACCATGTAATACTTCGTACTGAATATCTTCCGCCATTGTCGGTATCAGTGATGCTGGACAAGACGAGGTCTGCTAGAAACGACATTTTATAGGCACCAGTTTAGTCGTAATACGGTGGGCCAGGATCTTTGCGTAAGACACCCCATAAGATTGAGGGTGGCAAACGGGTTTTTGTGTGATGCATGGGTGAAATGAAAGGCGCCTTAAAATGGGAATTCGTTTTTCGACAAACACAAACTCAGCGGTTACAAGCTAAAATACGCGAAAGTAAAAACCTCATTTGCCCAGAGTTTTTCAAAAAGTCAGCATCCTCAAGCGGCCTCCTGATCTCTCCTGGACGTTGCTTAAATACTAGACAGTAACGAACAAACACTGTAAAACGGTTCAACAAATTCCGAATCACTCTTCTGTAAGATGCAGGGACAGCGCTTTAAACTATTTGACCGGATACAGCCGTTATCTGGGCAGCTCGAACAGAGTTGAGGTAGCGGGCTACATCTGACAGACATGTCCTCCTTAATTTATGCAGTTACGTCAAGCCAATTGTCTATTTTCAAGCCCAACACTTCTAACACAGGCTCAACTAGTTGAATAGTCATAAAAGCGCACTTAGCTCCAAAGGTTGGAGTGAAAAAAGTCGGTCCGCATGCAATCGGGGCCTCTGTCAAGAACTCAATCACACTATTTTTGAAAAATGAGTGAAAAATGAAACGAATTGGAAGGGTATCAAAAAAAGACACCGATACAGTTCAATGTGCCTAAGGAACCGACCATAGGTTTTGTGAGTTTGAAAACCAGCTCAGTGTCGCGTGAATTTTTCTAATTCAGTAGAGTGAGGACTGCGCAGTGCGATCTTGAATGTTCGTGGCATTCCAAACACGCTAATGGACTAAGTTTGGGGTTAAAAGAAGCGTGCTTTGTGCAGGTGATATGTGATCAACGGGAATGGAATGCACTAAGGTGACAGCAGCAAAGGTCCAATGTGTGAGTAGCCTTAGTCAGCTAGAGAAGCCAACCGACAAATAACAGTGTGACCATATCGGACCAAGGCCACGTTCGGCATAGGCTACCACCCTCATAGCAGACCACCACCCTCGACAGACCGTTGTCGAACGCATGCAATAATTGACAATTTCATGAAAGTGAGAATTGAAAGCCTGAAACGAATCTATCAAGTTTAGTGTGTTGATTGTTCCACATGTATTTGTCTTTCGTGTGAAAGTTTTGACAACATCATCGCACTCATCCAACATTAACCTTATCATTTCTAGAAACATCAAGGTGATTTGCCATAAGTAGCGGTTAAATCCGGACAACCTAGCCAGTTCCATGATCAAGATCATTGTGACCAGATTATGCCCAAGATGTGTCAACGGTTACCTATACGAGCGCCAGTCCTACTATTACTATTCAGTTGTTGATATTTTCTGAGAACTCAACGGGAATAAACACTGTTGGCAAGCTTACATAGAGAAACAGTCTCCAGCAACGGTAAACCCGTTTCCCACTTTGAAATTTTGTTTGTATGAGAGGTATCTTAAAGGAAAACATATGTACGAAAAATGAGTAAGTTTTTCCCATCGAAAACTGGGTTACGTAGGCTTGCTTATTTTGGCCATCCGGGTGAATTCACTTCAGAGTATATGGCACATTTGTCAGCAGATGGGGGTCTCCTCACCTACGGCGAAATCTCTGAGTCTTCGCCCAGGCACCAGCTTGAAAAATTGTTGAAGAAGACTCTGTTTCTTAAAATCCGATTCATCCGCAGTTTTTGTGGTTACCGCCGTGCGGCAACCTGTTATATGGAAGCCGCTTCTACTTCAATAGAAGACAGAAACACCGCAGGCATAAACGCACCAGTGATGAACACTGATGCTTGACTATCATACAACCGTAGGCAAGAATGCCCTAGTAACACGTAGAAAGAAATGGGGAGGGTGAGGACGCAGCACAAACGGCCTAACGTTCCTATGGTAAACGACCAAGAACGAGGTGCCTTCACTATGGAACGGCAAAGAGATAAACACATCTGAGCAGCATATAGAGTTAAGACGTGATCAGCGAGATCGACACAACTTTATTTGCGGACCTCAACCACAATGAGCCCAACACACAACCGCATTCAACCCATCGGTAGGGAGTCCGACTAGGAAGTGACGGTATGCTCCCCACTGGGACCGGTTAAGTCCTGTACGGTATCTAATTAGGTGTACGCAGAAACGTGTGAACCCAAACCAGGAAGGCGCAAGCATCCCACAATTTGAAAGTAGTTGTCTTCGTTCCGCCTTGCAAGATTGTGACGTGTTCATCGCGAGCCTTTCGCTGACAAGAGTTCGGATCAGAATACAAGCCGTTCTTTGATGGGCATGCGCACAGTTTCCAGCCACCTTAATCTACTGCAACACGCTAACTCCTGTTAGATGGTTAAGTCACCGAATCCTGCCTTATGCAGCCGCCCTGAGAAGTAAACCGGTCGGCAAAATTAAGTTCCTGTCTTTGAAATTTCGGATGGATGCAGGAAGACTGAAAGTCCTGAAGCAATACCTCACATTTCAAAGGGCAGAACGCATGCCGAGATATGGTGTTACATCCGAAATTTAGTTTGGAGTAGACTGCACGGACAGATAGTGGTCAAACAGCAGGTAATGTCCTCTCCATACTCCATGCCAAGTAGTCTTCCTGGTGATGTAATTTCGACACCAAGAGCCTCGATCTCTTCAAGTGCGCATGATGCTACCGACTGAACAAAGTGAGGAAGACGGATGGTAACATTTCCGAACCGCATTAGTTGTTTGGAAACTGTTGAACATCTGGTTATAAACTCTTACATGATCACGACTATGCAAATAGAGGGCATGAAGTAGATGTACAGAATTTGGGAGCAATCCTCTTCGGCTAAGAACATGTAGAAGTACAAACATGTCGACAAAAACCGCGGGTGATTCCGGTGCTGTTCAATCGTTTGATGTAGTGTGGAGATGTGATCAAGGCACACTCTACCCGGACAAAATTCTGCTTGGTGCTCTCGGATTTGAGTCACAGTTGCCGGGTTTAGGAATGCAAGCATTACTGACGCCAGCAGACCCGTTGTGACAAGCTTCATGCTTACAGTTGTTGTCATAACAGTCAGTTCGTGTGCCATTTTTGAATAGGAGTATAATAATTGACTGTTTGCGATCATCTGAGGCACGCTCGTGTTCACAAACAAATGAAGTAGACCTGATGGAAGCTTATCCGATCCGACAAGCAGACCGTCCTTCAAAACAGAACGGTGTATCAGTATTTCATCAACCGAGGGAGAATCTAAGCACACAGACCACGGGTTGAGCTGGGCGGGTCGAATGTCAGACCAAATGTTGCTGGAAGTATTCTGCATGGCGATTTAGACGCTAGCTGTTATTTTATATTGGGTTACCAATCTTATCTTTGATTGGCTCGCTAACAGACGGTGTCGTGGGTTATTTTGCGGACTAGCTGGATCGGCTTCATTGCATTCCGCGCTGAACTATTCGCCTCCATGTCTTGAGTTTTATGGTACCTCTTATTCTCCTTCTCCATACATGAGCTTCGTTAGAGCCTGACAGACTGTCTAGCTGAGTTATGCTGCCGCCCCAAAGGGAAACAGCCTCTTGAGTAAAGGATTGGCAGCGACCGTTCTGGGATCCAGTGGTTAGCAGTCGCGTACTCGAAAATACCAAATGATGAGTTTCCCACAGGCAGCATAGCATGTTATCCCCTTCCACTTGCGATTAATATCTTCTGGAGTGACCGCTTTTAAAGCACCACATAGTAGTATTTGGTGTGTTTAGTTGCTACATGGCTCAGGACAATTTTCGACAGCTGAACGGAAGGCGTACTTCTTAGGTACAAGCAGGAATTTTATTGAAAATCTAATTCGAACAAGGGCATGGTCCGAATCAACCTGTGTACTCCAGAATGATCGATAGTCGAATAATTAACCCAACCACCGGCAGCCAATGGATATATGATCGATTGGGCTCCAAGGCTATTCAATTTAAAAGAAACGCCAGATAGCACAACTGAACCTCAACTCGGTATTGCTAAGGAACAACCGCTCGTTAGCACAATGTGATGAAAACGGCGGAAGTGCGTGATTACTAAAAGTGAAGCGGCAAACGGGAGTAGTGGTGTGCAATCGGTCAATCCCCAGAGTGACTGACTCACGTACCCAGGGGTAAGACCTAGAAAAAGTGCCCGTCAGATGGGATCGTAGGTAGGAGTTGAGAGAGAATAACGAAGAAATATTAGAGGCATTAGCAGTCACACGTTTTCGCTTATCCGCCATGCTATATGCAGCTAACAGGTCTTAACGGCTGATGTCGCCAGGCTACAGCCCAGTAGACACGAAGGTATCTTGGTTTGGGTGATTACCGTTCGTAAATGGGCTGAAATGTTGCGATGGCACCTAAAACTAGGCAAGAGAATGATTAGAATCCTTAACCAAAGTTTTTGGCTTACAATTCTGATAGCGGGGCCGCGATGGTTACCACAACAGTCCAACCTTTCAAGGAACAGACTGTCACGTATGTTTTTCACCCCCAAATTGGAGGTCCAGATGACTGTTTGCCAGACCTCTATCTATTGACCGAAGCGGAATTAAAGTGTCTGTGGATGCCAAATGGGAATTCCTCAGTTCAACGGGTAACTGAGGTACGCAAAACGTCGCTTCAGTATTAGGTCCAACGTCTTTGCAAGAGGTCAATAGAAGAAAACTTTTCCACAACACTTCATTGCTCCCAACGATATGGTGGTAACAGCGTTTGGAAATTCCCCTTTAAATACCAAGATTACTTTCAAAGATGATGGAGACAGTTTCATGGCAAGACACGGTCCGAAACTCCCTCAAGTTTCGTAAGATGCTCACCGTTACTGAGTCCGAATAAGGATGGAGCAGCTGCACAATGGTTCTCGGCTTTTCAGCATAGATTGGCTCCACTTAGAGGATGAAATTTGCATGGAATACCTCAAATCTCCCCATACTACGAACAGTTGTGAGCATTGGCACCATCCCAAGCTACCAGAAACCAACTTATTCCAAATTCACAGGGAAAGTTGCGAAAATATGCTGATTTAATTGTCAAGTTTGAGTTGTTCCTATCATCCATGAGGCGCAGCAGGGGCGTGAGAAGATCCTCCTGTATTCCTTGACGATGCTGAGGTCATGTGGATAGAGTGCAGAAATAGTGTTAGGTTGTAGGAACAGGGTGTTTGCGGTGTAGAGAGATCACAGAATGTGCACCGCAGTAACCTGACAGCGGAAGAACTTTTCCATCCTGTTTCAGGTGCATTGTTTGTCATCCGAGCTAGCATTTGAAGATGTATGGCTTTTCAAGCCTTTCAGCTAGATTCATACATCACATGGAATCGCCCTGCCTTTTCAATCAGCAGAGTGGTGTGGAAACGATTGGTTCTGTTGAGTCTCCTGTTAATAACAACGTAATTTTTAAATGTGCATTTTGACTCTTTCTTCTATGAAAGGGTCGTTTCGTCCAGGATCAGTGAGCTCTCGAGCGGCATCCAGAACTTCGATCTTCAACACCATTCTGTCAGTCGTCAACAGTTCCTTAGGCAACCATGGCTGCGGTTCTGCTCGAACTCACACCTCCGCCCAAATTTGAACAACCATCTGTAAGCTATGCGCATCTGAAGTTCTACCAAAATTAATCAGCCCGTGCTTGTAACAGTTTCCTATTCACGAAACTGCTCTTCTTATGAGCCCCAAGAAACAACTGGTAGATCTTTTCCATGGGGAGAGGATAGTGATTTGAGCAAAGCATTGTCCGCTTGGGGTTCGAAGCCTCATTCCAGTGCTGTTTCATTACCGATAGGTCTGAGAAAATTCGCGCTATTTTATCACCACTTATACAGAGAAGTCATACGATTTTCCTGTTGTTCCTTCACATTTCACCAAAGCGCAAGGCCATTATTTGATCCGCGAGTGGGAGATTGCTTAGTGGAGTCGTCATAGAAGACATTCTGCGATTAAATTACTCAGCTCTGAAGATTGGATCTCAAACACATCATCTAGGGTTTGATCCAGGGTCAAAGCAGCAAAGCCAGAGTTCCGCGCCAGCACCACTGAAAGACTGACATTAACCGGAAGGACGCTAAGAATTCATTTGAGTCACTCCAAAAAGATCCTTGGCATGGAAGTTTCTTATGAGGCGAAGCACTGTACGGGAAAGTCCCCTGTTTCAGGAATTTCCCTAGTCTACCATTGTTACCCGGCGGTGTGGATGATACAGAGGAACTAGACCAATCGGTCGAAGTGGAAAGGAAAAAGGTGCTCGTTATCGAAATCACAACCCACAAAGCAATAGAACATACGGGGAGATTCTTATTTTCCGCGCTTTCCTCGTAGCTTCACACCTTGTTTCATGAAAATTCATGGAAGGCTCGAAGGGGCATGGTATCACCAAACCTAGATTGCTCATTGTTATTCGTCATTGACGGGGTAACCTACACGAGTTTATGGTAAGTTACCACGGAAAAATTTAAATGATCCACCTCTTTCACGTCTGTGTTCAAAAAGGTTTGCAAATATACGGCAAAAAGTCTGTGCTTTCCGAGAGAGAACGCTTTTGGTTAGGGGGACAATCGTATTGGATTCGGTGCACAAAAAGGCAATACAGACAAAACAATAAACCAGTTGACTCCGTGCCCCATCATTCCGCAGAGTGCTGCTGTTCTTTGTTTGGCCAGCATATTTGACTGAAAACACCGTCGATCGACATGACTTCATCAGTGTGTAGCGGAAAAGGAAAGCAGTCAGCCATACAACTCTGGATGTTATCATTACCCTCAGTAACACTTTGGCAGATAAGAGAAGCTGAGTCAGTTCCGACAAAAGGCACCAGTGAAAACTCCAGGGACCTCAATTGTTACTCTGGTGCAACCATCACACAAATGCACAAGTTCTGTTTCGCTACACCACAAATTACAGCGCCTGAGTGGATAAACCAGTGAACACTTATGCGCACACAACACCTTTTCACACGTCTGCAGTGCGCCGAGCTGCTCGGAGAATCAAATAAGTGTTTTTGGCACAAGAGTTCGATTCAAATGGCACACAAGTTCCGGAACGACATTCCGCGCATAACAACCATCAGACATATGGTGGCCACAGTCAAAAGAATGGATAGCAGCACAGTAGAGCGAATTCAGACCACATTCGATAAAAATTGCCAGCTGCGTAGAAGGAACCTTGTCTCGCTGCTGAGTGCAAAGGAATTTGTCGAATCGGCTGAGAAGTAGGAGTTTGCAAAAATAACTGGAGGAAAAGTCCCCTTATGCTGCCGCAAGGGTCCTACTAGATGGTACTTTTATGACATTGGAAACCATCACTTTTTCCGCGAGGATAAGGAAAAATCAAATATTTAGTTGTAGGATCAACATATACGGAGACCCCCTAAAAATACCGTACAACTCTTTTTACTAGCACTGATAAAACCCGCATAGCTACGTTAATGGGATGCATTGGTGGACCGGCAATTCAGTATCGAACCTCCCCCCTCCCTACGAGCAGTCAAGCCTGGAAGTTGAATTCAACAAAGTGAATCATCACCAAAGACGGCGTCCATGGTACGTCATCTTATTCCAGACAGCTCAAGAAACGTCAAGACCCACAAAATGAGCAATCTGCTCGGAAACGGGGACACCTCACAGGCCAGGGAAGCATTTTCATGCGACTTTTTCATTTGAGAAGCCAGTTAACCAATGAATTACGTTACATAAAATTTGTGTTCACCTAAATGCGGGCTAACTACACTGACGAGCCTCCCGCAGCTTCACGATAGTGTTCTAACTCCTGATCAGAAGGTTGCAGGTTCGAAGCTCTCTACAGCTCCATTAGATGCACATTATTGATGATTCCCCAAGAGGATAGAACTGCTGTAATTTGCGACTCAGCATTCCAACATAGGTTGTCTTCACCTGCACAATGAACTCCAGAGTTGAAGCCTTAACAGCAACCTTCGACCATGGATAACGTTACCATCCTAGCTGCAGCCTGTGTATAGACCACATAACGTTTATCGCGTCAGCCCATAACGCCAAGTTCGAATAGCTTTTTCAAAAGCTTTTTAACAAGTATACACAAGATCTCACCCAGTATCTCGTTTATCAACAGCTCGCCGGGGCCTGTATGAAATAAACACTCTAGAAAAACTGCCATGAGGACTCGTTTGGATGAGAAGTGTAGAAAAACCACTTAATGCAGTTTTCCCTCTGCTCACATAGGAAGAAAGATCAAAATACGCTAACAGAAAACGTGTTTAGTTTACTAAAAATAAACCCGAACCAGTCTCATTCTGATAGTGATCAATCAGATAGGTCTGGTGCAAACTCGGTTGTGATACATCATTAAACCTGGGGGAATTTGACTGGGGCTATTGCAACTGTTCATGAGCTGAACAAAAGTGCAATCCATGTCTCAGCGCACATCCGGATTTTCTGCGGCAACCGTTGGCAATCTGACATTTCGCAGCAATTTCAAATAAATGAGAACAATGGTGTTGTGCATCGGACTGGATGCAGTAGGGTTGAAAAGAGTGTTCATTCAGCAAGAATGAATGGAAGATTTGCAATGCCCACCCGCACAACGCCCAATGTATTTACCTATCCTACGGTCCATATACCTTGTCATTAATTGCCTTGTTACCTAGTTAGATTGTCATTAGTTTTGCTTGTCTAATGGACTCATCATGTGAAGGTGAAGCCACGATATTTCGCCTAAACAGATCCATAATAGGAGTCCACTATGCAAAGTTAACTTGACAATACCTCATTTACCGTCTGTATAGCGCTTATAGGCTCAAAGAACATCATAATTGGTGGAATACTTGGCCGGTACAACGAAAATGACGAGAACATGAATGTCCCTTTCGAATTTAACAACGGTAGAGTTACTTCAGATGAACAAAGATTCGCATCATTCATGTTTTGTGGGCCCCATTTTCGAGTACAGCAAAACAACGCGGTGTAGCAGAATAGTGTCAGAATCCAAGGTTTTCAAGCCGGAAATAAAAAGTCGAAATCAGAGAACGGAAAGTGTACAGAAAATAACACTCGGAAGTCACACACATGGCAGTATGGTCATAAGCGCGTACTGGTAAATTGTACTTAGTAACGGATTCCGAAGACAAGTGGAATTGTGAGGGATAGGAGGAAGACTAAACCGCTGAATTGAGAACAAGCTGAACAGGTGCCCGATAATCGTCGAATTATTTCTTCGGCTGCTTGTCGAGCGACGCGTTGGTTGTGTTCCTTGGACCGTTCATCAACTGCAACGAAATGCATGCACCTAGGAGCTTTCTCCACCTTCCACCCTCCATCCCAGATCGCGTGGCAAAAATCACTGGCATCTTTGTAAACGTTCGAGAATAGCTCGCATGAGCTATCTGCCGGACATACATTCATACCTGATACTCCAAAGCAAGATAAACTTATTGAGGATAATTTATCTAAGATCCGTCCAAAACATGAAGGAAACAGTGACAAACAATTGAGCATAGGAGTATGGAACTACAAAGCCTACATGGTTGCCTCTCTAGAGAGATCACCGAAGGAAGCGATCCATACTAGCCTATTCTGCGGGCATCGTACGATCCTACCCAAAATCCGATTGAACCTAAGATTGTTTATCAAACCACATTTTACTTTCTCCACTGGCCATATATGCGGTGTAGTAGGCATGCTTACGCGGTAACTCGTATGAATCACAGATATTCTTTTTGAAAAGCACATCGTTCTGCAAAAAGTTCTCGACGTCTTTTAGTCGCAGTTTCATGATGCGATCAAACCCTCCAAATAGCGGGATTTGCACCCACTTGTTGCCAGTTATCGCCTCAAATGTGTAGGTGCTCCTTCGTTGAACATGTAACGTCGCTGAATAAAACTATGGTGACCAGCACAATCGTAACTTGGCTAGCAGTCCACGTCCAAGTGTACGAATTGGGACAGAATGCAGCTGCTTCATTACAGGGCCAAAGAAGAACCCCGCCAACATCTCTGAGGATTTCATCCTCAAAAGTATCAGGGTTTAAGTGAAAAACCGATCGATTAGACATTGGGATGAGGTTTCCGACCAGGTCTATTAACCAGGTTTTCACCTGTTATAATAGAAAATAACGAAGGACTGAGGTACAGCACACTTACTCAATGACACTGTTTGCTTAAAAGTAATTGAGATTCGCACATCTCGCAAATTAATATTAGTTTCTCTCACAAACAAAAGTCAACCGGTAACACGCCTAGTCCGACTAGGGCGTATTCATAGAAAATTTATCCGCGTCAACAGGGGAACTGTTGGCGCAAGAAAACAAAAGAAACTATCAACAATAAAGGGTGCATGTCACACTAGATAGATGATTATCCACCCAACCCTCTAAGGCGGCCACCTTCAAAGATACTGTCAGCGGTTGGCAAATGTTTTACCATAGTAAACCTCTCCAAACAAGTTTTCACTACAACATTGGAGGGAGATCTTCGAAGGCCTAAGCCAACCTTTTCTTCAACCGGATCATAAATCCCTAACGTAAATATCTAGCGCTGTATTCGGACCTTAAGAAGGAAAGTGTTTTGTTACTAGCTCGAAGTCAAGTTGAAAAGATTTGCATTAAATTCCGTGAAAAACGGGGGAAAAATAGTTCACGTTTTGCACCAGGAAGTAAACATACCAGTGCAAAGCCGCAACTTCGTGAAATTTCCTGGGGTTCGCTACCGAAATCCATAGAAATAGTTCAAACACCCCACATGAATATAGTCGTGGATTTAAACATTGCTTTGACCGTATGGCACAAGCTCAGAGGGACCTAATCACTGAAAGAGCTCGCTAGAATATACCTGCTGAGTGCAAAGGCGAAAGAAAGGGGCGGGTTGCAATAAAAGGGAATGTCCCTTTTGGGCCAACGCATTGTTCTAGCCATATAGACGATCGCACGCGGTGAGACTAGACTGCCATACGAACAGATTTATGCCGCCTCCAAAAGGATGCATCCATGTGTTTTCCATTCAAAGTTGATCACAGCAAATCACAACTGTCATAGAATTGAGTCAGCTTGAAATCAAACTTAGTCGGCGCCACAGATGACGTCCCATATCAGCCCGGGTGACCTACTGGATAAAATTACGGACTTCCGCCTCGATGACCTTGATCCGAACCCAACGTGAACACCTTCAAACCAGCTGTTGTGCCGCCCCCGTTCTTGTTACTTCACCAGTAAAGACATAGGTGTACACTGAAGGTTAGTTGTCCGAATTTGTTCAAACAGTTTGCCTCATATGTTATTTATCAGTTCAATTACGATTACGATTACACCTGAAGTCCCTTACAAACAGTAACACAGTAGCTTCCAGAAAAAATGTTACTTACTAGCCATACAGTTACACAAACTATAACCGATCACAAATGCCCCGCAGATGTCAAGTGGTCGATACCTAAGTGGAACAGGTCATCCATGTGGTCCATACAAATCGTTCTCAGCCTTGTCAGGCAAGTCTAACTCGAGAAGAGAGAGTGGTCAACACTAGACGATTAGTCTAGTGTGTGCAGAATACCAGGAAAAAAGATAACCTACACTGCCACACGTCCGTCTCATAAATGTGTCCGCAACTGACGAAAGCATAGGGAATGTTGGCGCTTCGCACCTTATGTCTAGTTGCACGCAAATCTTAGGCTTACTTGATTGTTGAAATCAACAATTGTGTCTTTTCGCTGTGCGCTACCGTCTTGTATACATCTCGGCCTCTCCGAGATCAACAGTGAGATCACAAAACGTCTGTGTGACTACTAGCAACTTCATCGAGTAAAAATGACTTCACTGTATAAAGTGGGCTGAGTCGTAATTTTTCGACCTATTATTGGGAGCAAACGAACAGAGTTACCTGCCTTTGGACAAATATGGCATACAGTTTTGAGCTTAAATGTAGGGACTGCAAGGCATGGAAATCTGTCGGCAAAGTAAGTTGATGGACCGGTCACATGGTTGTCCTTGTACCTAGTTCAAGCTGTTCTCTGCGAACCCGGACCGTATGTCTTGTGATCCGACGATTTCCTGCAAACTATAGCAGAAAAAGGGAGGACTCATTAGGCGCACCGGAGTGAGCAACTGCTTTTGGAAGCTAAATAAAACCTACGAACAAGCGTGTGAACGATGCACCAGATACTAATGAATACTGAAAATTCAGTCTGAAACGTGTGGATTGAGTTACGAAGCTAGGTCAAAAGTCACCTTCTAGAGAAACTGAACGGAATATTTGGGTTTTTCAATGGCTACCGAAAATCCCGGTGACTTGCTCAGAAGTACTACGTAGTAAACTTGGGCGTAGGTCAAAAGAGAGGGGGGCTCAAACCAATTAGTTTGGTAGCAAAATAATGGAACACCTTACTGATAAAATAGGCACTAGACAGCAAGCAAATGAAGCAGTTACCTTCAGACCATTCAAATTCAACAGACCAATCTCTGACGCAAGTCTCTTCATTCTTGCACGCCTCATACCACTTGTTGCAATCCTCCTCACACAGAGGCACAAGATAACTTCTCTCTCTGCGCCTCAAGCTTTGGGTTTTGACAAGCCAAGGACCGACATGTGGTGAACACTCGTAGAAGCATAACTCTCTTTTGAACATGTTGATGCATTTTTGGCTCATAGGTTTGCAGTGAGAGTGATTAAAGCCGTACAGAAGCGAATCCTGAACACTTCGCATTGTTTTGTGCTCGCAGCATGACATCGATGCCCAATCGGTGCACTATGGCTGCGTAGAAAAATGAATAAAATGGAAAGCTTACAATATGATCATCGGTCGGTTCCGGACTTGGTGCTTTCTTGTGATGCGTGCCGTTTATGCAGATATTTAGGTAGTCCTCAACAGATCTGATCTCATCAAGACGATTATCATAAGCATTTGCAGCCACGACCAACAGGACCGTGAGAAGGCTGTGTGCAACCATAGTATTACCCGAAGACAGTGAAAAAAGGTGCACCACGGAACAAACCAAAGGAGAAAGTATGCTGTAACAAAAATTACCGGATGTATATTGCATAGTCAATAGAAATACTATCAGCATCATCACTGTCATCACCATAGTCATA
This sequence comes from Opisthorchis felineus, assembly GCA_004794785.1. Lineage (NCBI taxonomy): Eukaryota > Metazoa > Platyhelminthes > Trematoda > Opisthorchiida > Opisthorchiidae > Opisthorchis > Opisthorchis felineus. Next base: position 169,744 of record SJOL01006361.1, on the reverse strand, counting down.
TCTGACAAATGTAAACTCCCTTGAAACCTTATTTGGGGTTGAAAATGCAGGGACAACCAGGATAAACCAAATTTGTTAGATTGTGAGGCGACGGTAAAATGCAAGCTACTTCCACGACCTCCAAAGCAAACCCTCAATACGACATCCATTAGTGACACACTGCATATATCGTCAAATAGCACTCAAATTGTTTGGTTTCAAATTATCGTCTAAACACAACCAATTCGGCGATAGCAGCTCCAGCAGAAAAATTTCGGCTCTGACGTCTCAGAGGGTATGAGCAACGGACGGGCCTGAGCCATTAACATGTACTGGGAGAAGTTGCAGTTCTACTTGGTACACATCATCCATTAGTGGTCCCTAATTTTCACGCGTAGCTTCAGATAGTTGTATCAGCGCGGCGCCGAACAGAATCCGGTACAACGGGACCAAAATCCTCATTTTCATCTTCCTCTTTTTCAGCTGTAAAAACCACGCACTTGCTGTACAGTGGTTATGGCTGCCAAAGGTTCATTCAACAATGATTTGCGGAGATAGGGAGAGATAGTTATGCATTGGAGACGGTAGCTGATATAATTGATGCGTCAATACATGGGCGTCAGCGGACTTTCATTTGGGAGATTAGGAGGGGAGCTATGCATTGAAATCAACACCTTGGATGCATGTGCGTCACTGAGCGCGAGACTGGACCATGTCTGACAATGTCCCGAACCAGTAAGAACCCCGTCTCGGGGTCCCCATCCTGGAAGACGGCAATAACCAGCGCAGCTGAGTTTTTTGGCAATGACCTTAATACTTCACTGCTAAGTCATTGGTTGGCCTCCTCTGGCTCGTTTCCACCCTTCGCGTAGTTGTGCGAAAAGGGCTCTTCGAGAAAGTCGACCGAGTGGCATGCGGATCACGTGACGAAGCAGGCGCAACCTATGGAGTGTGATCAGTTCATTTATCGTGGGTAAGTTGTTTGACGTAATTCAGCATTACAGATCCCGTGTTCCAACAAGACTCGGGAAATGACCCGACGATATCAATGGAGAGACACTGAAAGTTTTTTTTCACGTTCTCTGCACGCATAGGCCAGGTTTCTTACCCATATAAGAATATGGAGCGCAGTGCAGCATTGTAAACTCGACCTTAGGGAGATAAGCTGAAGTCACATCTGCGCCACAGGCGATGCAGGTCCACATAAGCTGCTGTTGGCCTTCTCAATACGGATGTAAATATCGTCTTTCGCTAGACTATCGTAACTGATACAGCTGCCCAAGCAGAAAATTTTGTTTACTACCTCAGTTGGTTCATCCGGAAGCATGAAGTTAGGGTTCGGGCCCACCCAGTCTTGCAGCGGCATTTGCACTTTGTAGGTGTGACGCGCATAACAAACCGTGAGGCAGAATTAGTTAGACTACTTAACGTCGTCCGCATTAAGATGGCATCAAATCCAAGAAGAATACGTCGTCTGCGTAATCAATATACGTGAATACCACGGAAGCATTTCGACCTCACAGGCATTAGAGACTGGGAGTAAGTGTTCCATAATCATATCAATGAACAATTTGAGGAAAGTTGAAAGAGAACAGTCTTATCTGACATCACTTGATACACTGAACTCAGGCGAGAGCTTCCCGCAGACCTTCAGGCATCCGCGGGAGTTGGCAAACAGCGATTTAAGTATGAACAAGAATTTATGGGGAACATCTTTGCTCCATAGGCACTGTCATAGTTCCTGACGGCCCACATTGTCAAAGGCAACTTCCAAGTCAAGAAACACCGCCAATGTTGGTTGCTGGAAGAAGTGTCGCTGCACCAGAATCTGTCTGAGGGTGAAAATGTGGTCAGTACAGGACAGGGCTGAATTTGCTTTTTCATGGATTTGCCTTTTCCTGTGTTCAGTCAACCTTCGAAAGATAATATCAGATAGCACCTCCACGTCCACCAGGCTGATACGACGGTGATTTTTACCCATTGTTCGCGTATTGTTTTTGAAGATAGGGATGACTGTCGATGTGCTCCCATTCTGCAGACATTTCTTCTCCACTCCATATGGCATCAATGAGTTTTGGCAAACGGGTCACCAATGAATTACCGTCTTCTTTGAAAACAGCTGGATACATATCGTCCGGTCCTGGCGCCTTCTCATGTTTCGGTAGGGGTAGTCCACGTTTTATTTCTTCATCCGATGGACAATAGAGGTTTGCGATCCATTCGCCCACACGCACTGCCTCCACGGGCTGTTGCGAGAGACCAGCTAAACTGTTTTTCGAAGTGCTCGATCCATATTTTCAGTCAGCGTTTTTGCGAGTAGATTAATGAGCAGCCCTTTCCATTTATCGTTTCACCGACCATTGCTTCTCTATGGAAGTCAATCATATTAATTGGTCACCGCTGTTTCCCCTGGCAAAAACCTTCTCCATTCCTAGAGCTTTCGAGTTCCACGAAAGCTGTCGGTTTTTCCTTAGGCTCTTCACTGTCCGCATCCGCCCGTTGTCTGCCGATACGGATTCCCTAGCGTGAGTTAAGAAAAGCGATCTCGACGATATCAAGTGGTCATTTGACTGCATTAGAGAAGTCGGACAGACAGCACTGAACGCCGCTATCGTAGCTCCTTTTACATTTTGCAAACATTTTGTCAAATATTCTGGTGCGATTACACTGAATCAAATGAAATCGTTCGGTCATGGCACCACTTTATTAAAAACTTGTGTGCTTGGTAGTGTGAGGAGATTTTGAAATTTTGATGGAGATTTCGTCGCGTAAGTGAACCCAACATATGTTGAAGAGCCGATAAGCACTGCACATCCCTATTGGGAAGCATCAGCAGTGTAAATCTCATCAGGCATATACTAAGAGTCCTATTCGACCCCCAAAGCAGCAGGATTCAATCATTCGAGTTCTTATTCCCCGGCCCACAATCTAGGCAAACCCACCGCATAATGGATCAGGGGCTCTTGGTTGATCACTTAAACAATCCCCTTCCACGGCATAAAAGACAGAATTAACGGACGTTGCCGTTGGTTGTATAAGTACGGCGACATCTTCCATCCTACCACTTGTTACCCATCATGTGTTCCTTAGGTTATTCTATCCTAAGACCTAGACAACCCATTTTCACTGGTGATGTCGGTGTCCACACACACAAATAGGCTATCGTGGAAATCACTGTCTCAAGTTTGGAGCCCGTGTTGCAACTCAAACCTCAGGCACATGTTGTCAGTATCATGGTTGTTTTGAAAACGCCTCGAAAGATTGCCGTAGGTTGGTATTTCTAACTGATCGTCCTCACGATAGCAAAGGTGAACGACCAGAAGCTGGATATCTCGGTTCCAGAGCGCGATAAGCCCCATGAATTGAATTGCTACGAACAGCCAGTTCTGCGCTGTCGGGTTTGCCGACAGCAATATACCAATAATAAACATTGATGCTTACCTTTCGTTTAACCACCACGAAGAACGCCCTGGTGAAAAATGAAATGGGACAGGGACGGGTTTACTGGGAGAAGCGCTACGTCCTTAAGGAATACGACTGAGAACATGACATCATACCCCTACCCAGCAATGAAATATACACATGTAGGCACTATTCCGGAATAAAACAATATCACCGAGACTGACCCAGTATCTGTTGCTAACTTACAGAAAGAAAACCAGGCACGCGACGATGGACAAACTTCAGCTAGGCAAGCCGGATAGGAAGTGGTAGCATGCTCGCCAGTTAGATCAGTCCACTACGGTTTCGATCCAAGCTAAAACACAATCAGTCAAGAGAACCAGAAGATCTAACAGCAGCCAGCAGGAATGTGGGCACTTTCGTTTTGAGTTGCCGCGTCACAGCCTATCAACTCTGAACTTTACGACAGCAACAGCTTGGAATAAAAAAGCGCCTTCTGTGTTAAACAGTTACTTGTAAGGTGCAGTACATACCCCAGTGAGCTTGACCAGACAAGTTTTGTCTGCTGCTCTAGCGATTCCAACTCGCTACAAAGCACACGCTTATGCGATATTTCGTTGCGGCACTAGTGGATAAGCGCACTAGAGGTTGGCTGATAACCAAACAAAGGTGTCTTCTCTAGGTTAGGAAGATTCCCATGATTTGCATGATAACTTTAAATTACCACATAACTGCTCCCTATCGACCATGATTACTGCTTTCGAGGAAGGCTGCAGAACCTCGGAAAGACAGAGGCATCAGTCCGGTTTTTACAACGCCCGAATATTTTAGTTTCCACTATGCGCCGACCCGTATCAACATGGTAAGCTACCAGCCGAGAAAAATAGGCAGACTTTCGACTTGGTCAAGAACACATACCAAACTTTCACGCTGCGGGACCCCAGAGATCTGCGTATTTGCCAGCATCCAACGATCTTACTTCTATATCTGAGAGCCACTATCTCGAAACACCCTGTGGAACTGTTTGTGTCACCGAAGGATACCATATAAGTCTGTCAATATCCTGCGATGACGGTGGATTCATTCAGATAGTAAGGTGAAAGTACTTGGGTAACTGTCCTGGCCAACCCCTGAAAAGAGCAGAGTGCACAAACAGTGTCTGATCTCTTTTTCAAATTAGTGGCTGGATATATATTAGGAGAGGAAATTAACGATATCGAATCCATCGGATAAGGGTTTATTCGGGGTGACATGCCAAGTGACAGTGACACTATGCCCAGTTCTCCACATTCCTCGAATCAAAACGATATGGAAACTTTTAGAAGTGTATCCAGAAAATGCATACTCTGTTTGGCACCTAAAAATTGAAACCATGTCCCAAGATCAGGTGTGGAGTGTCCTAACCACATAACAAGTGATCTAAAATAATAATAAATATCAATCTTTCAGCTGTAACGCGCTTTCGGTGCCTAGCTGCCATGCCACCTGAATGAAGCACGACAGCTGAGATGCTGCCAAGTTGCCCAAGCCTAGACAGGAACAGTTGATATGCAGAAGCTGGGTTGGAACCACGGATCTTCCGGTTAGTAAGTTCGCGTTTTAACCACGAAACCACCTCGCGCTTAACAAGTGATTTGCCAGGCTGACCAGTTCACCTACTTGATAAGGCTGTTGGATCAAGTAAACTGCGGACTAAACGAATTTCGCCCTGCGTTTGCGGCAATCCCTCTATTGCGAGGTGGTATGTCAAATTATCCACCGAAGGTAAAGTTTGTAATGCTTTTGCGGTCTGGCATTCTCTACGGTTCGGAAACCTGACCTGTTCGCAATCGCGCATATGAGCTTCCGGTGTACAACTATCTCCCCTCCCACCATCTCAACTCTATCAAGCCAACGAGTCTAATCGGCACTGAGAGGCATGAAAAACGAAAAGCATACATGCCCAATCACCAAATTATTGAGAATCCACAGTTTTCATCGATTAAGCGATATTAGTTGAACGTCAAAAAAGCGACTGTCATAGCAAAAGCCGTTTGCGGAGTCTCTAATAAACTGGAAAGTGTCATGGTCACAGACTCCTATAACATTGACTATACCACCACGCAAAATGGGCAAAAGTCGTCTACCAAGTTGGAGACTAGGTGTCACCACTCGCTGATGTTCGATATGGCAAAGAGTTAGTCAATGGTGACTGTGTTAGTATAGGTCAACCGGCCTACTCTGAAGAAACTGGCTTTCCAGTTCCAGTCTGTATGACCCCGGCTACTACAAGGAATCGGTAACTTCCGGAAGACGGAGGGTTGATGAGTCCCTAGCCAATGAGTCACAGGCAGATAAAATGGTCTTTTTCGAGTGAACTGGCAATTTTACTCCGTGCCAGACGTTAGAAATTAGCATAGGCCTAGGACACTGAGGCGTGTGCAGCAAGTAAATTCAGTGGTTTCTGGAAAAGAACGTAGGGTCATTCCTACTATTACAATGTGCGTTCCATCACTCAATGACTATTGACACACACGTTTGAAGGTAAGTTTACATCGCTCGCAGAGTCCTTCTTTACCATTCGGTACCGATCGGTAAAAGGCAACAGGATAATCCCATCTTAAACCTCATTATACACAAGCGCCAATGATGCCCCGTTTAGTCGGTTCCACTCAGAGTGCCGCGTCCTTTCGAGAGGTTAGCCAGATGTGGTTTTTACTGCGCAATCGGCTGGGGGATTTGATAAGTTAATGGGCTACTTAGATTTCACCAGAAGAGAACGAAATAGTGGTCTGTGTGTAAGACGGCGTCAAGAAAACCTCACAGACGAACGATAATAAAGCAGAACCAAGGCTTTTTCACTGAAATCTGTTCGCCTTTTGAGTCTTGGAATGCACTCACACGCAACGGTCGGATTTTCGTGTTTTATCTGTAGGCGACAAGATAACGCCTTCAGGGGGCTGGTCTACAATCTGATCGCCCCTGAAGGTGCACAGAGTACTGTTGCGACATCCCTCGGCCTAGTTACCATAATCCGAGATCACCCATATCTAGCGATACATTCTGGTAAGTTTTCCAAGTGGAAGTTCAAGAGTAGTGGATCAAGTAAAGATTTCCGAAGGAGTGCAAAACGATTTCAAACAAAATCAGTTGCTCTATTCCTGTAGTGGCGATCCCGTAAGAAATTTTTGATCCTATTCAACATAAGCAAAGGTAATCGAGATGTTCGCAGTATGTTAAACGGGAGAGGGTGCCATACTCGGTAAGCACCTTACCGGAATCAGTTACCACAGCGTCGGCGTAACTTCCTCCTGCCACAGTCTCCATGAGCAAAAATTAAGCTTGTGGGATATAACTAGGATGCAATCAAGTCGTAGAGGGCTTGGACCCCAACTGTTAATGTGTTCTTAAAGCAAACGTTTGGTCCATCGGCCCATCACCTTTCCTGTCACTGAAGTAATACTGGCAAGCCGACAACTGTCCCATCGGTGTTTGTAAGGAGGCTTTGTGATCGCCTGTGCCACGGCCCCTGCTGCAGGTGGAGCTATTGATATCGAACTCACATGTTGTGGCACCATTCGAACTCTTCCTTACATCCTTCACTCCCTTTACCACTTCAAATTCTGTCCACCTCTGGGTTTCCGCCGCCAGGTATCAGGGAAGGAAAACAGCGCTCGTTTCAGGAGGCGGTAATTCGATGTGCGCAACACACGGTCCAGCTACTTTAGCTTGCAGTGCTAAAAACACTCTTTGAGTGAAGTTCCGTCTGTTTCCCAAAAAAACAGTTTCCTGATAATCTCATTCCGAAATCGCTGGTTCTATCCAACACTAGCTATCGTTCCGAGACGTCGGCGGTCAGAGACCTGAAGATGTCTCAGATCTTCCGCCAGAATCGGCCAAGTCTCGCTGCCGTACAACAATAAGGCCCACACTGTAGTCTGCTACACGCGTTACTTGAGGCCCCGCGATGAGCCTTTCTGACGCCATTAGTGGCGCAAATTGGCAGAAACAATTATGGCCTTAGGAGGTCCCTGTGTTCACTTCGTCCGTCATACTACCGGCAGAGTTAATGCAACTTCCGAGATACTGTAGCGTTCCACAACTTTCAGTGTCACTCACTGAACTCTTAGAGACACGTTCGAAGACTGTACGTCCTGCAGCACAAGTTATGAACTTTGTGGGCCCGAAACACGTGCCGTGGGACTAGATGATATTGATCAGATTTTATAGTAATTTCCGCGCTTCCTGCTTCTTTCTAAAAATGAGAACAATATCGTCCGCACTTTCCAGGTCGACAACATTCTCTCTCGGATAGATCTTACCATCGATGTTTTAGAGACCCCCCAGTGTTCACCTCACTAACCCATTACTAAAGAAACTAAACACAACTGGAGAGAGTGGATAATCCTATCGAACACCACTGGTAGTAGAAAAAACTTTCGGTGAGCTCTCCATACACTCTCACACGCCCATAAGTATGTGAGCACAAACAACGCATGATATTCACGAAATCCTGAAGCGCATATGTTACGAAGGCGTGTAGAGAACTAACCGGTCGAGAGAATTGAACTCTTGAAGTAGGGGAACACCAAGATTGTAGGGCGCCTATACACCCATTGTTGCTAACATTTGAAGCAGTGTAGAGATGTGATACACAACCTCCGCCCAACCGAAATGCTGCTTACTGTCCTCGGATTCCTTCGTAGGTGCCTTCGTTAGACGAAGTGAAATAAACCGTTTGGTTACAACGGGGGTTAAGCTGAAACTTCTGTGATTGACAGGCTCATTGCTAGCACGCCTCTGAAAATGGGTCCTACTATGCACTCATCCCAGTTGTTTAGGACGGTACCTTCCGCCCAGATAGAAGCAACTAAGTAAGGGAAGCATTGACTGAGAACTTCGCCTAAATCCGTGAATAGAGCGGATGGGAGCTCTTCAGGACAAGAAGTTCGGTTACGCTTGGTGGGCAAAAGGCATTTGCTTATTTCCGAAGCCGTCTGACGTTCCAAGTTTACTGTCCAGGGTAGCGTTCCGGGTCAGGAATCCACTTAAACAAATGTCTATCAAGGAGGAACTGGGCCGTACCTTGGTCTGACGGTTTGTGTACCACCGTGACCCATTGAGTTGTACTGGACGGGAGGTGTCCGTTCGTCATTCAAAGAGTCTCATATTAGGTTGGTCAACGGATAGAGGTCAGACTAATACTATCCTGGTCCTCCAGTTTGGAGGCTGGAACGACTTACTCCTTAAAAATGTCATCATCATCATCATCATCATCATCATCATCATCATCATCATCATCATCATCATCATCATCAAAGACAGCAACATCAGTGTTGACACTGATGCTTCACTGCCGTACAACCATAAGGTTCATCTAAATATATTTAAAGCTCTAGAATGAAAAGAAGAGAAAAAGAGTGGGTGAGGGAGTGGACCTAGTGGTGGCCTATGTCAAGCATTCTGAGGTGCCTACACCTCCAAGCGCCCAATCAGACAGTCTGGAAAGAAACTGACAGCACGAACGCCACTGACATCGATTAGCCGC
>SJOL01006361.1:135603-157285 GCA_004794785.1 Opisthorchis felineus | reverse complement strand
GCTCTGACGGTCTTACGCCAACCACCGTTGCCTTGCGGTTAGGCTTTTGAGCCAAATGCCTTAGTTGAGAATCCTAATCGTCCTGCTATCTAGGTCAGAGCGCCCCGGCAGTAGCACACCTCACGTACAACCATGGGTTGCACACTTACATGCAACCTCATGCCACATCAGTCGTCGCGTGGTGTCATCAGCCGGGTCACCCCACTTGCTGCATACGGCATGGCGGATAAGTGTAAACAGGCTGTCGCTGCCGCCTCCCTTCTTTCTCTTTCACATAATCGCTCCACTCCTCACCCCGTTTCTGGCACTATCTCTGTGGTTTTATTCCCCAGAACTGGCAGAGTTGTTCGCCACCCATTGCTGTCAGCTGCAATATTTGCGGTTGACAATGGCGCCACAGCCTCAGGTACCTCGTAATCCTCCTTCAAACCCGTACGCTCACTTCATCTGGCAGCCTTTACTGTTTGCACTCTCAAACAAGCTGGACAACAAACTGCCATTGCATGTACGCCGTGTGCGTGTACGATGTGTGCTGTCTTCCTGAAACGAGGGTTCAAGGCTCCAATACGGTTAGTGAACATACTTCGATTTCCCCTCACTTCTGGTTGCGAACTTTCAGTGGTCCACAAGCCACTTCGGTCGATTCTTTGTGGTCCGCATTGTTCTAAGCCACCATGATTCAGGATCTCCGTTTAAATCGTTTCCCGTTGATAATCAGCTCTCTGAGGTTCTTTTGGCAAGGTCTGTGGGAGTATTCCGTCAACGCGCTGGTAATCACCCCCTGTGCACCGTATGTGTTTGCACCCTAACAGATAGTAATTCATATACACTCGAAGACAGCTTTTACGACGATCTGACCGCTTGTTGCGACAGGCTAAGAGCTCAGATATGGTCTTAATTGCCATGGGTATGTAGACGGACTTGACGCTGATGAACCTCAATTGGGTGGTCGTCTAAGGTTGGAATCAAGAATCACGGAAAACGGCGAATGCGTATTGCATTTATATGCTGAACATAGGCTGTTTCTGTAGAGTGCTAACTTCCGGAAAAACCGAAACCGCTTGGCCACATGATGCCCCCCGCGTGCGGGCCAACCTGAAACACACAGACCACATCGGTGTTGGCTATAGGTGGCGTACGTCGCTCGTTCTGGAATACCTTTGTGGATTTGGATGACGCGCTTGTTCGTGACTGCTTCTCGTTGTGCTGTCTATGGGTGCGCAAGATGCGCATACTTCACCCGGCCATTGAGAGCCTCTCAGAGCCTGATGTGAAACAAGTCTACCAGAACTACTTACTGAAGTTCATTCCGGACAAAACATCTTCTGATACTGACTCTTACTGAAAGGTACTGCTCGCAATCCTGCAAGGTTCTGGGTCCTGCGCTTGTGAACTTGGGAAACAACTGGATCCAAGCACAGGATCTTGAGCAACACTAAAATTGCTCGAAGCTCGTATTCTCCTTGGTCAAAAGTATAATACCACTGGACGAACTGCCATGCTTCAGGTGAAAAAAGCACCTGCGCGGTTCGAGAAGTTTGCTGGATCCAGAAAGCTGATGGGATGGATGAGGCCAGGAACTCAGGGAATGGGCGTAAGCTGTTCCAGCTGGTACGCGCAACAGGCCTTGAGGCCTCCGGTGAATTACTTATGAGAACGACTAGCCCGTCTCCAGGGTAGAAGAACGCCTGAATCTTTGAGTTGGACATTTTCAAGAATAACTCAACTGGTATCCTGCATCTGTTTGTCATCATCGACAGCATAACATCAGTGTTCAAAACTAACGCTTCGTCGCTGTACAACCAGTTTGTTTGAAAGCCCCATTGTGAAGAAAATAATAAACGTTAGTAGGGAAGGGACTCAGTGCTAACCTGCCTCACTCGGCCTATGGTGCCTCCAGATACTCATCCAGGTAGTCTGGATAAAAACACCCCTGACATCGATTAGCAGCCATATGTTACAGCCTCATTAACCAGTGGAACTCATGGTCTTCATCCCGGAAGGTGACTTGCGCTTAAAGCACCCAGGTCTTCCTCAGTCTCTTTCAGTCCCCTCTTTCAGATCAAAGGTTGACCACCTCTCCGTTTGCGCCACTCTCAATTGGGCACGGAAAACAGGATTCTCGGCATGCCCACCACTTGGCCTAACCACTACAGCTTCTGGTGCTGGGCCCCTCCAATTGAAGCTCCGGTTGCACAACCAAACACTCATTTTATAATTGTCTCGTGGCGAATTCGCCGGCACCAGCCAACATAAGCTATGGTCATGAGACGGCGGTTGTCGAAGATCTGAAGTCATCTCAGTTTTTCTACTCTCGCAGCCATAAAACAAAACAGCCCGTACTGTAGCTTCATACACAGGTCCCTTGAGATTTAGAGATTTCGGGATATACCGCCTTGTCGCCATAGGTGTCTCAAATTAGCAGCAAGCATACTTTTAGATATGTGTGCACTAAAACCACCTGTCACGTTATAATCGGAACTATTACAACTCCCAAGGCCGTCCACAACCTCGAGTATCTCTCCCTGAATTGTAAGTGGCGTGTTCGGTGACCGCATGTCCAGGAGCATGGGTACAAAGTGTATACCAAGGGACGCAGTGACTTTGGCCAGTTCATCCAGAAACACCAGCACCTTTTTCTCCTCTTTAGAGACGGGAATGACGTCGTCCACAGCTTCCAGATCTACAAGGCTTTCTTCAGTGCCTATTTGAACACCAGGTTTTTGTGAACTTTCCAGCCTTCGTCTCATTATCTCGTCCATCACGAAATTAAATAGGAATGGTGAGAGTGGGTTTCCTTGACGGCACCTTCTGTGTACGGAAGCTTTTGGATAGCTCACCCTATACTCTCTGAGAATATTCACAAACTTCCGGGGTATTCCTTTCTGTGTAAATGTGTTAAGGTGAACAGGCCGGTAAACTGGGGGAATGCTTCTTCGAAGTACAGGAATGCTAAAATTGTGGGTCGTTTATGCGTGTGGCGTTTTTCAAGCACCTGTCGGAGTGTGGGGATTTGTCAACCCAAACATTAGTAGGCGAGATGGCTCAGTGATTAGAGCGCGAATTTACTGACCGGAAGGTCCATGGTTCGAACCAGACCTCTACCACTCGACTTCCCCTGTCTAGACAAGGGCAACCTGACAGTATCCCAGCCCTCGTGCTTCCTTCGGGTGGCATGGCAGCTAGGCACCGAAAGGTTGCTACAGCTGAACGATTTTTTTTACATTAGCAGGTGGGAATCCTGCTCTCGAGTTAATGTTCCACAGGCCACCATGAGGCAACAAAGGATTAGTGACGCCAAGAGTATCGTTACGCCCGGAGTCGAACCGATTACCCCGTGATTACCGCGCCAACTACGAACCGATTTTTTGAAAATGAGCACTATCACCGATTCCGTCTAGTTCAATGGGACAGTCTCCTTTTCTAAGAGGCAGGCAACTGGACCAGACCAAGCAAGCGGTGGCTGAGGACTTTACTCCCATCTTTGAACAATGTGGGTGGGAGCTTTACCAGACCAACAGCCAGGTGAGAGAACATATGCAGTCATAGATTTTCGATGCCGTCGGTGGTCTCAGTTTTACTGTCCAGGATTCCGCATCAGCCGAGGATCCAAATGAATGGAGCAAGTGACCACGAGAACCTTCTCTCTAAGTGCTTGGCCTAGTGGTTGAGGTGTGCTTTATTAAAGAATCCTTGATGGTTTTGCTTGCAAGTGGTTTCTGGGGGCCGTCTCACAGAGGGAATGACGGAGAATGATGGGGCTGTTAGCCTAACTACTATGCTTGCATCTTGAATTGTTGTTCCTCTTACCCAGCACACATCCTTGTCAAGGTATTGCAGTGTGAAGGAAAAGCTTGTTGTCTCGTTTGCTTCGGAGTGCGCACATTGAAAGCAGACAGATAAACTGTGTGTCGAAGCTTGAAGTTCGATATAGGAATGCCCGAGGCTGTCGGCACCGGCTAACGCGCAGATGTTGCAGGCAAGGGGAAGGTAAAACGAATGGATTCATTATTGTTAACGAATAGGCCTACAAGAAGAGATATAGTAATGGAGTGAGAGGAGGGAAAGACAAACTATGTGTAAGAGAAAGAAGGGAGGCGGCAGCGACAGCCTGTTTACACTTATCCGCCATGCCGTATGCAGCAAGTGGGGTGACCCGGCTGATGACACCACGCGACGACTGATGTGGCATGAGGTTGCATGTAAGTGTGCAACCCATGGTTGTACGTGAGGTGTGCTACTGCCGGGGCGCTCTGACCTAGATAGCAGGACGATTAGGATTCTCAACTAAGGCATTTGGCTCAAAAGCCTAACCGCAAGGCAACGGTGGTTGGCGTAAGGCCGTCAGAGCAGTCTACATTTTTAAGGAGCAAGTCGTTCCAGCCTCCAACCTGGGAGACTAGGATTGTGTTAGTCAGACCTCTATTCATTGACCAAGCTGATATGAGAGGCTCTGTGAGTGTCGCACGTACACCCCCAGTATAGCTCAATGGTTCGGAAACCGTCAAACTGCGGTCTCTTCGTCACAAAGTGTCTCTTAGTGGCCCAGCGTTGAACTTGCACAAAAAGGAGACTTTTCGTGATGGACATAAACGCTACCTAGATGTATTCCGAAATCTGTCTGACATGCGCCACAATGAGAGCCAGAGGATTTGTGGCGAAGGACTGGGTCAAAGGAGCGCGAGACATTTATATCCGAATTTTGGTTGCTAAAATCTTCATATAATCTATCATTGTTTCAAAGTCAGTGGTCGCCATGAACCCAACGCCGCGCTCCCATCGGGAATCCCAAGGAATTCATCTAACCAAGTGGCAGGAATCCGAGGAGGGGGCAAACGATGGGCAAGACGGTCCCTTATTCATGGTTGAGAGGGGAGCATCTATCAGAGGGGTTAGGCGTGCCCGTTTTCGTCGTGGAAAAATGCGCGTTGGCCATTGATCAGCTCTGCATCGCCACAATCGTCGGAACAACGCCATGTTTACCACCACCCCAGTATCGTCGCTTTCGTGGGACAACCGACTCATTTGAGATTCCGCGAGCTGGATATCTCATGGAATCAGCTGGTACAGGGCAGGACGTCACTCGGATGTATGAAAAACTCGAGAGGGTTGACTATCGCCATCCCCTAAGAACTTTTCGAAATCCCTTCTCCCCACATTCATCCAGTAATTTTCATTGTAAAAGCAACCGCAACACCAAAATGGCATTATGAACACTTAATACATCGTCGGAACATTTTACCCGTCTGTGCGGCCTTCCGAACTCGAACGATCACAAGAAATGCTGCGTCCACATCCAACCGACCGAGGCTCCAATCTGTGCGGAGTAGGCGGTCCCCTCAGCACGAGTTCTGACGTCAGCATCCGGATTGCCCGCTAATTAGTCGGCCTTCAAATAAAGTCCATGGCGTAGGATCAGGGGTTACCCGGACTAGAGTAGATTGATTAAACATTTCCAGTGATTTGCCCCGGTTCCATCTCTTTAGGCGAAGTCACCGGTATTGTCGGTAGGACCATGTATTGCAGACTGCACGACAGAGGAAATGTACGAAGAGCAGGCGTCCAGATTCTGGACACTGAAAGTGCATTTAACTGGACGAGAGTAATAGTTCAAAATAATCGGGTGCAATGGTGTATGCTACTGATGAGGCTTGAAAGTAGAGTTTTGTCCGGGGTCCAGGCCTCGCCCCCGTATTTGATGGATGGGGAAGGTTACTATGAAAATTATGGAACTGCTTTGCAATGTTTGTTTCTAACTGAGTAATATTCGGAGTAAGTCCTGCAAAATTCAAGAGGACGCATGGGAATGTTTACTTTTCAGAACTCTGTGAAGAGGAAATGTTTACTTTCGTGTCTGGTAGCTTGTGGCCGCTTGGTTTGTGTTTTCTGATAAATAACTTCTCAGCGAAGGACAATCCTCTTTTCACTGGGTGCTGTGACCAGGATACGGATGAAAGTCCCTCGGCCACAACCGTTTGAGGATGGGGATTTGCTGACTTTCCTAAAGGGTTTTGAGGACGGAGACTGAGACGGAGGAGACTGAAGTCCGATAGGGTAATTTGGCGGCACTGAAGACCCTCCCCAAAAGCCGGGCGAAGGCGGCCCTGGATGTGGCCAGAAAGGGACCTGGGAAAGTGGACTGGGCCGCCGCGAAGGAAGCCCTTGCCATGCAGTTCGACACACCTACCGACCGACAGGAAGTCATGAGGCGGTTTGAGGTGGCCAGGATAGGACCGGGATGTGACCCGACGGTGTTCCGCAGCGGTTGCTGGATCGTGCCTTGACGGGACTGGAATGGGTGTCACACCAGTGGTTGCTGTCTGACCAGTTCGTCGAATGTGTTCAGCCGGCGCTTACTGCCCAGTTGCGGTTGGCGGGAATAACCGGCCAGTTGTTCGTGCAGGGGCTGGTGCATCTGGCACAGGATTTGGCCGAGGCGCAACTGGCCACAGTGCAATCGCTGGAGAAGATGGATGATTCGAAACTGGAAGACCTGAGGACCAAAGCGGCCGACTAACCGAACCGCTTGACGTCAAGAGCACAGAATCGTGGAGGCAAGTTCCAACGAGCCAATGCTGCAACTGTGGTATGCCTGGCGATTGGAAGAATCAATGTCGCCATACCAAGCCACTCGTCAATTATAATGGTTTGGTTTACTCTTCTTTTCTTGAGTGGGTTGCGATCAGTGCTGCTACACAGGCCACGATACAGGCCGTTATCGAGATGTGCGGGAAAAATGATCTGTGCCTAAATGATACATGAGCCGAGGTGTCACCGAGGCAGAGAGGGAACGAAGCTGAATTCAGACCGTGCGCATCAGCCGTGAAGGAGCTGGGTGGATTCCAACTGAAAATTGACGGATAGTCAACGCACTGGATATGCCATGGCGACAGGTCGGTGTAGCATGAGTTCCTGATCAGCCCAGACATAGAACAGGCATTTTGGGAGCGAATGTTCTCAAGAGTGCAGAATCCCTGGTGGATCTAAAGCGTGGCAAAATGATGACAAAGTGGGGCTGGGTAGAGCTTGAGGCTTACCCTAGCACTGCTGTGAGCAAAATGCGTACCCGAAATATTCCGTTTTGAAGTGCTCCATCTCGTCCGAAAGCTTTTGACCTTACGGCCCTCATCAGCTGCCGCTGTATTTACGGGAAGAGGTCCAGAAACAGGTTCAGGAGATGCTGGGAAATGGGATAATCAAAGAAACCAACAGTGCGTTCAGCTTCCTGGTTGTGCTTGTAAAGAATGCGAACGGAAAATACTGATTTTGCGTGGATTTCCGGTGTTTGAATGAACTGACCGTAAATTGGGTTGTAGTTGCCCCTTCGGTTGTGGAAATTTTTTATTCGCTCCAGCAATCCCGATATTTCACGGTATCCGACTTGCGTTTCAAATACTAGCAACTAGCTATCAAGTCGGAGCACTGGGGGGAAACGGCGTTCACGGTTGGAGACACCCAATATCAATTAAGAAGGATGCCATTTGGCTGGTCGGAGCACCATTCACTCTCAGGCGCCTGATGCTTCGTTTGGCAAAAAGACTAAATAATGCTGCTGTGTGCGGGGACATATCGTCGTATGTAGCTTTTCGTAGCCAGATCACGCCGGTCACCTGAAAGCCGTACTGAATCGTATTCGGGAGGCTGTCCTGCGGATAAATAAAGTCAAGACAGATTGCTCGATGTTCTGTGACACTGCTCGAGCATAGAGTTGGTCATGGAGAGGTTAGATGTCCGCCGCACAGTGCAATCCATAATTCAAAGCGGTCCTTACGGCAGTTTCTTGAGCTAACAGTATACTACAGTCGGTCTGCCAAGAATTTCAACAAGATTGCTGCTATAGTGTATGACTTGTAGAGTCAGAATAGGAAGTTAGGATGGACAAGGGAAGCGCGTGAGGACTTCGAACGTGTCAAATCGCGGAGGCTTGATCAGCAACCGACCCTCAAAATGCCCACGGTCAGGGAGATGCCCACTGTTGCACCGGACTCTAGTGACCGGGGTATCGTTGCAGTCCTCAAGCATGCGGACAGAGTCATCGCATATGTTAGTCGTGTCCTGAATAACACCGAGTAAGTAAGTAAGTAAGTAAGTAAGTAAGTAATCGACCACTAGGAAAGAATGTTTCACGGTAGTCGGGGCCCTGGTAAAATGAAGGCCACATTTGCCGGGGCAAAGTTTTTACGTCGAGACCGATCACAAGCCCCTTGAGTGGACCAGGAGCGCCAGAGATCCGCGCGAATAGCTCAATTGCCCGGCACTTCGGCTAGAAGAATACGATTTGACGCTCCGGCACGTGCCCAGAAAAAAAGGGCCACCTGGCCGATTGGCTGTCAAGGCCGGAGGCTGGAGATGAGGACACAACGCTCATGATTGAAAAAATAGCCTCTTCGTTGGACTGGATCCCACAAGATTGGTGCAAGTACAATAGCAGAATCCCTTGGTATGGCACTTTACAGCCGCCTTGTTGGTCGAAATGAGTACTGAGAACGTGTAGGAAGACAGATAACTGGTAAAATTACAGAACACTTCGATATACTGAGCCCGCGATAAGCTGACACAAATTCTTCACGGATTCGCGGATTCAAGGATTGATACACAGGACCGAAGCTTTCGTCCAAGCTTCCCGCGCCTGGTTTCCTCTTGTCACCAGTCGGCTTCCGTTCACCTGAAACGCATAAGTGCCAAAGGGTGTAGCACTGGTCTTAAAGTTCTCAGCGCGGCGCAGTAATCTTGCCAGGGCAAAGACCCAACTAAAAATCCTTCTAAAAGTGCTTTGAGCTGGGTTCCAGATGCAACGTAAACAACTGTCGGGGGAAGGTTATTCCACGCGGCAACTACCCGAAATGAAAAAAACTGTTGCCTGATAAAGTTGAAAATCTTCTCACCATGTGCCTGCAGCGTGTTAGTTGGGTCACCGGCGAAAAACCTTTTGGCCAAACCTTGTTCAAACAGGCCATAAGTAAGTATGAGGTCTTCTCGGAGGCAACGATGCCCCATGAGGAAGAAGTCAAGCACCGCCACGGATTTAAGGAAGCCAACCATTTTCGTCAAAGTTTAGTGGACACGCACTATGCGTCTTGAGTAGGCGACTTAGTTGGCATATGCAAAAGCCGGCCTGAAGTAGGCCCCATGGGGCATCTGGAAGTCCATTCGAGTAATACGGGAGAAGGTGCGCCAAATTATCTGTAGAACGGTGAATGCCTTTTGAGCCGAGTTTTTATGATGCAGTGAGAGGAACATGTTTGAAGGGAGTCAGATACCTAAATCCTTTTTATACTATCCTCGTGATGTCTTCTGGTCATTTTCACCAAGCACGACAAAGGCGTTAGCCGAGTCCCCTCCAAATGACAGATGAGTGCGCTTCTAGTAATTCATGGGAAGGTGCCAGGCCAAAGACCACTGTATTGTGGCGTCTACAACCACTTGGGGACAATGACATTTGAACCCCAGGATTTCAAGTCGTCCGCAAAAAGTTGACACGGAATTGACAGAACACCTGGAAGGTCATTGACATAACTCAGAAACAGAAGTTGTCCCAAAATAGACCCCCGAGGTACTTCAATAGAGAGCAGTAGGTCGAGCCAACTTTCACTCTGAATAATTTCTGATATGAATGCCATAATCCACCGTGGAACCTCCCCTCGAATTCAGTAGGGGCCGAGTTTTTGAAGCAGCGGGAAGTGTGAGGCTCGATCGAAGGCTTTTGAGAAACCGAAAAATATGGCATCCGTCATGAGTCCTTCGACCTTAGCTTGGATCAAGCTGTGTATAAATACAGGCATTTTCGTCGCGCAAGAACGGTTTGGGAGGAATCCGTGTTGTACTGGGGATATCAAATTGTTGATGGTGAGGCGAATAAAGATGGCCCGCTTCAGAACGCGTTCCGTTACACTGCACTGTACGTAGTGGGGCTTATAGGCCTGTAGCTGATAGTCGGTCACCAGTTTTGTAGATTGGCGTGACAATCGCTTCCTTCCAAGGACAAGGAAGGTGACCTTCATCGAGCAACTGACGAAACACCAGGTAGACAAGCTTCGCCAGTGTGAATGAGTTTTTCTGGATCTTTATCTGGACCTCGTCTGTCACCAACCCGCTGAAGGTGTTTGATTGTGCAAGAATTGACGAACGCTCTCCTCCGTGAAGGATAAGTCGGTTAGCTCCGATGGCGGTTACGTCTTAACGAGATTGGATGTATCGAGGTCGCTGATGCAGAATGCAGGCCTATATAGTGTTCTCTGTAGATTTCAGATAACACTACCAGGTCACTTGTGGGTTCCCCATTTCTATCGCTCAAGGAGAACACGGTTGACATATTTCTGCGGCGGTTTCCCATTTACTTAGATAGTACATTTTTGTTTTTCTGGGCGAGGTCTAGTATCGCGGCTTGTCTTTGTATGTTCCTTTGGTGGATTTCTGATTTACAGCGGTGCCGCATTTTAAGAAACGCCAGTTTGTCTTCTGTTTTGGGAACTCATTTCCAGAAGACGCCCAACACCTGTAGGTATCTTTTGGTTTATCCAACTACGAGCTTGTTTTTTGGGACGAACATTGCGTCAGCCTCATGGATTTTCAGGACAATGTTCCTATATAACTCTTACGCCGAAGCTGGCCCCAGTTGAAATTGATCAAGGAAGCTACTCATTTCTGGAAATTCTGCATGGCAGAAGATTTAAATCCGGGTTTGAGGTTCCCAATTTCTGGCCCGGTAGCAGACTAAATCAAAGGCCAGCACACGGTGGTCACCCTGCCCCGGTGGAGCTTTGCTTAACACTTACTCAACAAAGTGCCTTTCTTTAATGATTACCAAATCCAGTAGGGATGGCAGCTGACCTGCGCGGTATCTGGTGGGTGCGACAACATTTTGAGACCAGGCGTTCTGTTGAACGGCCTTGGTCAGTGCCGATGCAAAATGTCCACCAGGCCCGATACGCTGGAGTTTGATCCAATAGGCCTTGGGAGCATTAAACCCACCTACCAGCAGAAGATATGTGAAGTAGTGGCTGGAGGAGCGTTGCTCAAGTGTTTGTGTGAGGAACTGGTTATCTTCCGGTGGACTCGAGGAGCAACGGTAAGCCACGCCGAGAAGAAGAGAATCGGTCCCGCGCCGCGGGATTTGAATCGACAGTTCATTCCAAAAGGGTGCATGGGTCGTGTTGGAGAGGACAACCGGAATACGTTGGGCCGCACGCAAGTATAAAGCAACTCCATCTGCCCTCTAGCGTTTGAATTCAGCTCGGAAAGTGGAGTAGTCGTCTATCGAGATCTCCGCGTCAGATACATCTGGTGTGGGCCAGATCTTTGTAAGTGCGATTACGGACGGCTGTTCAAGACAAGCTGACTGTCTAATATTGTGAAGTTTTTTAAAAAGACTGAGACAGTTTTTGGATAAGCACCTTATCACTATCTCTGCTGCATCCGAAGGTGGGGAGCCAAGAGTTGCGCTGCCATAGAGGCTAGCAGATTTACTAGATGCAAGCCGGGTTTGAGTCCAGGGCTCTAAATGGGCCTCCGGGGCCTACTTGTCTGTTTCCTGCCTTGGGGTGCTTTAAGCGTTAAGAAAAAAAGGACAATGAATGGTGCCGTCAACCCTTTTTGGTCTTGTTGGGGCTGCGAAGTATACAAAAGAGTGGGTGTGGCTGCCATCCGGCCGCCCAAATTTGTGCACAGTTTGGTGGACAGGATATGATGATGACTGCTTTGACTGCAAACTAAATATGTCAGGACAGGGAGAAAAGCGTGCACCGATAGGGCGAGGTTCTTAGCAATGGATTTCTGGTTCACCTAAGAAGAGCAACAAACGATGGCCCTTTGCAAAGAAATCATCCAGCTGCTATCGAGTACAACGGTGACAAAAATGGCAGGAATATCTTGAAGAGTACAAGCAGTAAAGGGACAAGCTAATATACGTGAAACCTTCGCTTAAAGTTTCAGAGTGAGCGGAACAGTATCCATTGGCCCGGAGTAGGATGTACATTTCTTGAGATGAGTTTGTATAGGGAGAGAAAAAATATAACGAAACAGGGGAAACAACAAGTCAAAGATTAGTGAGACAAACATCTTGTCAGGGGCTTTTGGAAGGGCATAAAACTATGAGTGTCAGTTTTTGATTCTATCACGCATGTTAGGTTATGACGGGACATAGTTTAGATTGGAATATGCTGGGCAGATTGTCTGTGATTTCTAGATTGGATAAACCATGACTTCTCCAGCCCGATCATATGGAATACGGATAGGACTAAGCAGGTATTAGTTATAAGAGCATTTCCGATGTCTTTTCAGATAGGTTGGAGGATAGTAAGGTTCATGGATTAAGGAGGTGTGGACCATGAAGGACAAAAATTTGATACATTGGAGCAAGTGTGAAGACATGCACCTTGGAGATCTTACGTTGAATGCCGTCTAGCTGAAAGACTCCTCAGTGCTGCTCTGCAAGAGAAACTTTCGGATTTGGACGTCTGAACTTCTTGACCTTGTTGACTAGTGGAGTTGAATAAAGGAGGCGGATTTTTGCCGGTGGTAGGAGGCGCGAACTCAAATGCATCACAAATTTATAGGAGTGGAAAATTCAAAATCTAAACTTTGAAGAAAGCTGGTCCCGGTAGAAGGACTGCCGGCTATTACCGAAGGCCTCTAGTTCATATTGCGTTCAAACCATAGCGATGAATTTGTTGGGCAACCTAGGGGGCCAGTAGCACGGGTGTGGTTAGCGTTTGTAAAAGCCGTGACAACAATGAAAGAATTCTTGCTGTTTAGTATACTTGCAACAAATAGGGTATTATCCAACGAACTCACAAATGTCTAGCTGACGAGTCTGGTGAGATGGTGTTTAGCTCAGATCTTGGCGAACTGGCTTCAAAAAATGATATGGTGTGTGTATGCACTTGGTTAAGCCCAACAAAAACTCGAGAGCAGATGGCGTATGGCTCTTACGAGTAGGGGCATTTAGGGGTGCCGAGTTGCAGAGATTGAGTAAAACCAAGAACCTGGTAACATTAAAATTCTCAAGGATCTGGATCTCGCCCAATATTAGCGAGCACCTCGAAGAGTCAAAAACCCGGCTCCTTGGTGAACACTGCTTGCAGCACCAGGTACGGATATGGAAAGTTGATGTAAGTCATTGAACTAGTGCTTTTTGCGGTACAATTCGTAAGTGGATGTTTCACTTAGCCCTAACAAACGATACCTCATCATCATCGGACGCCTTAGTGAGTGAAAAACTATATGTTTTAAGATGCTGCTGGAATATTAGGAAAGAAAATTGCCGTTTAGCTGTTGGTTTTGTTGTTCGGTTAATATATCCACCCTCCGTTATTAGGGGGTTGTTTGTTCTTAAAGCCCCATGCTAGATATGCATAGTGTCAAAAAAGGCTTCTACCCAGACTTATTGTCGATAAGTGGCTCTCCATGCAATGTGAAAAGCACTTATTTTATACATGCGATTTTCTGTGGGTAGTGCGTCCTGATATGTCAGTTGTAGTGCATCGTTGTATTTCACTGGAGCCAAAAACCGTACTTGGCGGCAGATAAAAAGGGCAGCGAACGGCATCCCACGAGTTCTCAGCAAACAACATCACACTGTGCGTCCAAAAAGTTGATGAAATAGGTTAAGCATAACACCACAAACTCAACATACCTAGCGGAAAAGCTATGTATTGTACCACCTTGCAATGGGGACCAGCAACCGGGCGCTTAAAACTTTCTCTTTATAACTGCCGTTCATTTTAACAACACACGTCTTGCTGGACAATCAAGGAGTTTGTCCTGCCATAGAGCATAACAAAAACAAAGTGTGTGGTAAAAATGAAGGAGAAACGCGGAATGGGATGGACCACAGCTGCCTCCTGGATGTATTTCCGGCCCACATTTCATAGTCGCTTGACCGGATGCTTTATTAAGCAATTGGAGTTTGTGATTCTTGTATTGTTTCCAGAAGGTCAGTGCCAAGATCTGTGTGGATCTGTCACCAGCCGTTCGTCGTAAAAACATTATCGTGAGGTCCTCAGTGCGGTCCCCGGATAAGGCAAGTTAGAAAAGTGTCATCATAGCTTCTTACACAGAAGTGCAAGTTTGGAATGGAGCAAACCGATCCTGCGAGCGATCAAAAGCGTCATTGCTAGTTATTATGTCTGTGTGGGCGTTGTCAAGCCCCGAAAACACTGTTGATGTGCATAAGCTAGGAACCACAAAAAGGTTAAAGACGGGTCTGACACCTGACCGCTGTCTACGAGCCACGACCAAGGGGAATATCTGGAAAATATGAGCCACTCCCAGCACAGCACCGACCAAGAGTGATGTTGGCCAGAGGTTTAATTCTATAATCTGGATAGAATGACATATGCTCTCTAGGTCCAAAGGGGGTACCTAAAAGGGTGTTTCGTACACACGGAATGGGCATTTCTACCAAAACCCAGCCGTTGGTTAAATGCGCGTCAACACATAACAAACACTCATTGTAAAGTATATATGAACCGGGCGTTACGATTGGCGTAGTTTTCATTGCGCTGTCGAATGATGTGTCACCTCATTGGTCAGTTTTTCCTTCGCCTTTATCACCACAAGGTCATCCATATAACAGGTCGACCCAAACAATTGTCTTGTTTATACTGACCCATCTTTTCGTTTTCATTATCGGGCTTGGCTGCTCTCCGTTAAATCGAAGCTACGCATTTCTGTGTTCTCGCCCGTTTGCTAATGAAGTCATATTCGAGGTTTACGCACTTTGTATTAGCATTGTTCTCTTTGGCACCTTATTAGACTTCGTTCACCAAGTGTCTACTGATGTTGATATCTACTTGGTGATCATAGACACATGGACTGCGCTTGTCGCACAAGTTTATTCTACAACTTGTAATCTTCGCATTATTTTTACACTCTATCGTAGAGTAACGGAAACCTCCGGTTCCCTGTAGCATCCACTATATTTTCCCATGCAAGATGGAGAATAATAGGAACGAAGCTGGTGTGTTAAGTACTTATCTGAACCTAAGCCTTTGGGACACCAAATGCAAATTGCCCACTCATCGATCTTTTGCCAGAGACGTATAAAACCAACATCACGCCAAACAGGACCCACAAAGACATGTACGCTCGGTGCTTGAAGAATATCTGCTAAAGCTGTTCTCTACTGTGGTACCAAACATCTAAGGTTACAAGAAAGCTTTTCCATGTTCATATGAGCCGTTCCCACCATTGACGTCAGGTCGTCACTGGAAAGGTTTCAGTCGTCACCCGAGTGAGTTGGTACGGCACAGCGTGGATATCATAGGTAGTTGCGATTATTTACTGGCACAGTGCGGGTTGTTTATTGTTAACTTAATTGACGTTAAGAATAAGCACATCCTGTTGATCGTTTAATTTCTGCAGGCGACCTTAACACAACACTGTCAACCCATGTAGAACAAACATGAACAAACCGCCACTAAGGAAGCACAAACCCAAACAATGGACCAAGAAGCAACCAACAACTTGAATGCGAGATGTCTGAGCTTGTGTCACTGGAACAAGTTCACAAAAGATAAAAGGTTAAGTAACATTCATTTTTGTGTTGCAGTGGAAGGTTGCCCAGAGTGACGCAGTGGCCTTTTGCCACAATTCCGTCTCTCAATATAAAAACAAAACACATCTATCCTCTTAAAGTGGCGTACACGTATTTGAACTACGCACCTTTGTTCTGTTCTAACTCTGATAGTTCAGAGGATGTTATCCTCTTGGAATTCTATTTCACTTTCCCTATTTTTGGCGACAGAATCTGATTCGCGGATCGCAGACCGATCGATTCTCCGCCGAATCGCCTGAAGAACTGAAGTCTGTTCTTGGGCAAAGTATGCTTGTTGACGAAAAATGATTGGTATGTAATCCACAGACTAAACTAATTGGCACCGGTGATTTTAAAATTGGCACAATAAAGACGAGTGCAAAATAACTAGGCTCATTCCAATAGTGAAAATGTCAAACATTTCAGGAGTTCTCAAAAGCGTCCGCATTTTTGGTCGTTTGAACAGGTACGGCAACTGAAGCTATTAACGATTAGGCGGTCCGTCAACTGATTAGACATAAAACTTACTATGCGAACATGCGGAACGCCTTTCAAAGCAAAATAGGCCTGCGGAAATTACGCAACATAAGTGTAATATGTATAGTACAACAAATTATATATAAATGCACATAATATAAAATATGAAATAAATATTTGCGGTCTTAAGCCGAGTCCAAAAAAGTAAAGGTGGCATTCTTGCGCTTTCATGAGCTGACAGACACTGAGCAAATTACTCCACAGCTACCCAAACAAGCTTGAAGATCAGTCCTGTAGAAAACAATGGAGCCGAAGAGGAGATCACAAAACCGCCTTGCTAGTTTCTCGGCACTCTACTACACTAAAGAAGCAATCTTGCAGCAACTACCACAATTTTCAAGAAACTGGCCACAAATCGATGATTTTGCGAGTTTAGTATCTTCCAGGGCTCCGGAGGAAAACAGAACTTCTGGCTTTCATCTAACCGTCCGACTGGCAATTCAAGGAACGTCAGAAGAACAATTAATCAGCGGTGCCCTCAGGGAAAACATACTGATTATGGTTGTCCCAGTGGATGTCATCGAATTCTCAAACTCCGAAACCGTTTTGCAATTTTGCGTAGGAAAGTGGTTAAGCTTTCAGGGTGATAATTCCTAAGGTCGCATTGTGGCCTACCCTTGCACAATGGTACCTTCGTCGCATTCTTCAACTTACTAAGCAGCCAATGTGGATATAGCGATTGTAGCAAATTTTGTTCTGCTTGCCCACCGCGAAAATACTTGGAGTAAAAGACACTCATCTGGAGTTCTTCTGGTGCCCGTCAGCCTAACTTGCTTTATGAGTTCATCCCGAACAATTTCAAACGCAACCCTTTATGAGGTGCCCCGCATTTCGCTTAGTTGGAAATTCTTAAAGTTGTCGCGTGAATTCTGCACATTTTCTGAGGAATTTGATATTGCTAGCGTGCTCACAAATGCCTCAAAACAGATACTAAATTTGGGCATTTCTGTTTGTGACGGCACCATCCAACAAAAAAGGGGCCGACTATCCGGCCGACCAGTCAGAATCAGAGGCAACTCACCCGTGTTGACGAAGCTTATATGGGCACAAGCATTGCACTGCCCGTCACCTACACACTGTCTACAGCACACCACCAATTCACTACGCACTGATGATGTCAACTAAGTTAGTACGGAATACTTACCCAGTCAAGCGAACAAAACAATGACCATTATTTTGAACGTTACTACAGCACTGACGCCAATTGCGTTTGTTGGTGGTAAGAAGCAGGAATGAAAGAAATATGACCTTAGTAGATAGAAGTCATGGGTTGGTGCACTACTGACGACAATGCCTAGAAAGGATATAATCACCGAACTAAACGGACGAATTGGGCGAACAGAAAAATTCCTGCTTGCAAAATCTAGTATATCCAGCGAAACTGTGAAGAGACTAAAACATTCATGGAGCGAGACAACGTGTGCAAACATTCAAGCTATTTGAGCGATAGGCAAGAAGCCTGCATAATCCTCAAGTAATGGCTCAGTGGAAAATAAGAACATTATCGCAACAGAGAGCACCGGACGATAGTTACAACGTTGGCGAATAAGACGCCGGACTTTCTATCCTCACTAAGAACATAGTAAAGCACAGAGGCAAGCGCGTCACACCGTAGGATTTCGTGCTCATCGGAATTCAAACAATAATGCCTTGTTTTTAATGCCACCTAAACATGCTTCTGTCAGCGCAAACAGCCAACGACTACCGCGCCTTTTGGATCAAAGATCAACAGCTTTACATTTTCCCTACCAAATCTTCGGAAGACCACGCAACAATGCTGTAAACCATCACCATACTGAACCCCATCTTGCTTGATGTGGGAATCTACCAGAAGATTTTCGATTCCGAATCCAACAATACCCACTGGTAATGAGGCGAGAGTGTATCCGCAGTGCTCGCAAACATTCAGTCGCCTATGCAAACTGGATAAGTACCGTTTATTTCAACTAGTGGGAAACGGTAGTGGCAGATCACGGTTTGTAATTTGCATTTTGTCCTTCATAAGTCTCCATCAAGGATGTGACCTCTTTGGTTTTCCCGTGTGTCGCTGTGCACATTGTTAGAACCTGAGTGGCTGGTCGGTGAATCCAGTAGGCCACCTAATGACTGCCCCTTGTACTAGTTTTAGTTCTTCACAAAGCTGCAGTTGGAAGAGCCCGGAGCTTCTTTTTCTGAAATAAACCATCTGCCGTTCAGCCGGACAAGTGGTTAAGCCATATAGAAACAGACCTATCACCTGACATTGTGTCAGACCACGGAATCATCAACGTTTATGGCAGCCCAAACGTAGGCAAATCCCCGACTTGGTGAACTGCAAAATCCCCATGACCTCGTAAAGGTCAACACATCAGGCCAGTGGATAAATGTCCCTTATCCAATCCTCTTGTTGAGGCATAAATAAGGGGGAAAGAATACATCAGTCAAGAACACATCAGTCTTTCAAGCCAAATTAACCCCTCTGATTGATCCTCGAACAGAACCTTTGAGATGACAAACGTAACAACTTCTACAGCCAAATACCAAGCTAGTTTTGACTATGTTCTTACCAATACGGCCGCTTTGTATGCCCCTAGACGAAGAGTACAACTCCATCTCCAAACTGTGCTTTGAGTGAACAGCTGAGAAGTCATCTATTGTCAGAACTCTGTGTCCGCAAGCAGCCCTCCAACCATCTCCAACACTTGGTTGAGACCAAGAACTTTGAAGTTTTTAAACCTGAGGAAATATCCGCAGAACCAGATGTGCTTTCTTTTTACCCGGATTTTTGCACGGATTTATGTCCGCCGTGAGAGAACCTGCGTGCGATCCCAGACCGGTTCCCCCAGGTGCGCTCAAGCAGCTTGAAGGTTCCAGAGAACAAGTCTATAAAGCTGCAGCTGAGACATGACAATTACACGTATATTGAGTAAGAGATACCCAGCAT
Organism: Opisthorchis felineus; assembly: GCA_004794785.1. NCBI lineage: Eukaryota > Metazoa > Platyhelminthes > Trematoda > Opisthorchiida > Opisthorchiidae > Opisthorchis > Opisthorchis felineus. Next base: position 138,290 of record SJOL01006361.1, on the reverse strand, counting down.
GAACACTGTCGATGCAATCTTGTTCCTGTCCTTTAGTGGATGAAATACATATCAGAGACAGTATTTCAAACCGGAAATAGGGAACTATAACGACAAACCCAAGCACATAATATTTCACAAAAATATTATGGTGCCATTTGTTTGGATAAATATACGCTAAAAAAGCCCAGAGTTCACCAACAACCCCACCCCCATAGAAAACTTCAAGTTTAAACTAAAAACAACCAGGCAAAACATATTTTCTGGTACCAAAGTGCCATGCTCTGAAAATCTCTATCCCATTGCGTTAAAAGTTTAATTGTTTATGAGAAAAGTTCTGGAAGTTTATCCAAATATTGTTAGCTCGAAAATGCAAATTGGTCGTAGACCACTTGGCTGTTGATTGGTAATGAAAGGTTTGCTAACAAATTTCTGAGCTCCACGGCTACCTGATCCATAACCGAGAAAATTCGTATATTGCCGAAAGATTTTGAAGCACCAGAGAACCTGCTTACTTCAGAGCCTGTCATCCTAATGACCTATCAAACATCTGCTTCATTCCGTCTACTTCAGTTCTACTGAAACAGTTAGAAGTTGCTGTCTCGCACTATGAAAACTTTTCTGCAAGCCTCCTTCAGTGCATATCACTTTGCACACAAGAAATAGGAAGTTTGTGGTTTGCCTCTGTCACACAATTCTAAAGGACTTAGTTGTCGGAACAAAACGAAGTCAGGTCTGCTTGGTGGCCGTTTGTAGTTTTAGTCCTCAGCAACTCCAGCTGCACAAAATTTCCAGGACGTATGCTGAAACTCTTCACTGCTACACGACTACTTTAGAGACAGATCCGGTACGTTCACATTGATGAATATATGTCAAATCCTCTTGTTGACCGAATTTGATATGCATCAGTAAGTCATTTTAGCACCACGTTTCACTTTATACACAAACCCCTTGAAACTGGAAGGAGAAAACATTTCGAAGAAGTATGCGATATCATCGCTGTAAGTGGAGCGGCCTTACTTATTCAAACACGTTCATGGGCGTGTCTACGAGCATTAAAGCTGAACCCATCAAAATGCATTGAGCTTGTGTGAGGGTGTTTCAACTACCTGGGAAATTATGGAGGTTGAAGTAAAGGCTCAGGGCACTTACAGCTTCAACTTTTCATACACTGCTTTCTTGGTCGTTTGATATAAGCTTTACAGTAGATGAGTAAGCATGCGGATGAGTTTCCGCAGATTATGGCTAGCATTTTCACCTACGTACTGAGGTATTCGCCTAGTTCTTGCTCATATTGTGTGCTGCTTCGCTACAGGATGCTCTATCTTTATTCTGACACTCACATTGCTCTTGATTTTACTGTTTCAGGTAGACTGTGCTCCTTAGTGATAGTCCGGATGCACTTAGCTTGTACTCACAGGTGTGCGCTTCATTATTCATTACCTTTAAGAAGCCGAACGCTTTACGATAAGCAGCCTGACTGCCAAAGTGGTTAGCCGGCCTTATGCTTTAATGGTGAACCTGAATGCAACTGAAAAACCTGAGCGACTGGAAAAGTACATAGCTGTGAATAACAGCCAGGAAGATGCCTTTTTCCATAAGAGCTTCGGGTACGTACGCTTCCCTTCTAAACCAAACGTTGCGCCCCACTTAGTGCTTCCTAATGATAAGCGGTCAGTTTTTCTGATATTAGGGGTTATTCCTCCTTCGAATTTTTTGGGACTTTTGTTTTTATCCCTTTTATTGCGACAAATATACACATCACACACCTGCTGGACCAAACTATGCATACATCCAGCCTGTTGAGAATAGCTCATTTTGCCATGGATTCAAGTAAGCCGCCGACATCATGAGAAAAGGCGTCAAGCGAAATTACGAGTGTGTTGCGGTGTATCGTACAGTGATTTCTCCAAGTATCAGTTGAATCTTTATGCATTGAAAAAACATACTGAAGCAGGCACAATATTCTTAAGATGCAGCAGTCTATTCCAACGGATTTCGGTGTCACTCAATTTCCAGGGCCGCGATTTCCCAAATGGACAGCAACCGGCTATAAACCTTAAGCCACCCTGTGGCTAAGCATCAACCGCTATTCGCGAAATACACTTACCCGCAAACTAATTTGATTTTAAAGAAGGACTGAAATGAATTTAAGCTAAATAATTCGTTTATCATATGCTTTCCCAACTGAATACGCTGCACTTGTGCAATCGGGACGATTTTCGAGATAGCACGGTTTACTTTCTTGATGAAATGCACTACTCGTAAGGCCGCTGAAAACCCTCCGACACACTACTACCGTTTTCGCCTTTTTTCGGACTCATCAGATATGTTTAATCCCTGAATTTCCAAAAGCCTTATGCTCGAATGAAAAAACTCGCGAGATAAACTCTTTTGCGCATCTGACGAACCTCAAGAAGAGCGAAGCCGATCGTGAGATTTCGAAGAGCTTCCAACAATCAAACTACTCACGAGGTTGCTGAACGATCTTTGGTGGCCCATAACTGGTTTCGCCCTTCCACCTAGGCCTCACCTGGTAGAAGCAGCCCCGTCAACTTTGTGTTCTTCTTGAACCAAAACTTTACGAAATTCGCCAAATACACTCGTTTGCACACCAACTGGGTTTTCACGGGAGGCTCATATGGATCACAGCCGAATCTCTCGCTTAGGAAAATAAGATAAATGGGAGAGTCAGTTGGTGTTCACTT
>SJOL01006361.1:100762-135515 GCA_004794785.1 Opisthorchis felineus | reverse complement strand
ATATATATATATATATTATTGATTAGATTGTACTCTACCGAAATAATTTTGTTTTATACCGCAATGATCTCGTGGCTTTGAAGGCAAATGCAGTTGTTTTGTATGAGGTGAAAAGTGGCTTTTGAAACTGGGAAAGCGATGTTTGCTCCACCTTGGAACTTGATATTCCCGTAAACAGGAATGCGATTCACACGCTGTGATAAAAATCAGGTTGTACACTTAATGGCCAGAAGTCGTCTTTTAATTTTTTGCCGACGACTGTCATTATATGCTCGTTTGCTTTGTCATCTTTCTCTTCTGCGTCTGCATATCATGTCCAAACTCTCGCCTGCCCCGTATGGAGAAACTTTTTTTCGCAGTTTTCTAGGATTTATGGCACCATATATCTTCACAGCTTACTTGCTCGCTTCTTCAAGTGGCACAGGACTTTTCTCGAGGCACGCTGAGTCTTACAGGTGTGGCCGCTGACAAGAAGAGGTGTTTCAGTCTCTGTCAGAAGGCAAATCCGGTTGGGAAAAACACTAATTTATGGTTTTTGGCTTACTTGGGTTCTGGTCTTAGTCTAGGTGTTTCTGAGTTTTAGTTATAAATATCATTCAGTTGTTAGAATCTCCTATAAAATTGGACCCACACAGATGACTGAAATAAATGAATTCATCGAAACAAACAGGTAGTTTAATTTTCTCAGGTATGCTTGTATTCTTTCAAGGAGATCTCATCAAAGAAATAATAATCAGAAAAAAACTTGTTACATGCGGGTTCGTTCAACTTTTTGCAACCGCCGCCACCATTAAGGAACGGGATGGTATTCAAAATCGAACAGTTTACACATGATTTCGTAGTCGTCCAAAAACTTCTACCGACGCCTAAAAAATCTCGTGAAATCATAAGGTGGGAACGTGCAGTAGGTTTTATGTATCTACAACAACATACGTCTTGCGGAACACATCAGAGTTATACTTTTGACAACATCTTCCACTTGAATTAAATGTCCTAGTGAGAACAGCTTTTGTGGAAACTCAATCGAGGACTTTATTCATATGTGCGGTTACTGTTCTACGTATTTCTTTCATTGTTGTTTTTATTACTAGCATTAGTGATGATGATATTTTTCAATTCCAGAAAGCCTTGGATAAATTCAGATTGCCAAAATCACTGTCTTCTACCAACCTCAGCTCTTATTTTTTTACTATTCTACATAAACTTAGTTGGTAAAATGTTCGTCCCATTAGAAAAATATGTACAGCCGAGAAAATAGCAAATCAGATAAACTGGCGCGTGGCGGATAGTCAATAGGTAAATTTTTATGTACAGTACAAACAAAATTTTAAACGAACACCAACGTTGGTAAGGCGCAGGGATGGGATTCAAGTAAAACTTTTGTTTGAACCCATCGATTCGACCATCCGCCCTGATCTGAAAAGTTTCGAATTGAACTGTTGTGTCTCAACGGGTTGATGCTGTTGTTGTTGCTGATGCTGGTTTGAAGGAAGCAAAGATAAGTAGGACTCATTGGTGTGTGCATCCGGATAGCTCACATTGTTCATAAAGTCAAACTTTGCAAACCTAAATGGACTAGCTCGCCCCTGTGTTCGCTGTTCGCGTTCGCTTGTCAGAGGACCAGGAGACGGACATAACATATCAGTTGAGTATCCTCTGCAGTCCTTCGGTAGTTTGCCTTCTTGTAACTTCTCGGTATTGCGGTTCAGCTTATCAAATCTACTGGAGTCGCTTTGATGTGAGCCATGTTTCATTCGAAGTTTCTCTTCTCTTCTCCACTTTGCTCGTCGATTGGAGAACCATACCTGAATTCGAGCCTCAGGCAAGAGAATCTGCGTGGATAATTTTTCTCGTGTAAACACATCCGGGTAATGTGTACGCTCGAATTCTGTAGATGTAGACAAGTTGAATAAGGGTTGAAGCACTCAGATAAATTACGTGCTAATCTATTTGTTGATACATGATAAAAAGATTAAACCTCTACCATTTTGACTCAAAATGCAATATACTGCCAACAAACTGCCTACCTGATAGTATCTGTTACTTAACCAAAAAAATAACGGAATCGTCTGCAGTAAATCCCATGCCATGAGCTCACAAAAAATCGAATCTAGTTCAATTTCGTGCGAAAACTCCTCAACGCGGGCCCAAATGTCTGTAAGAAACTAGGTGGTTAATTCAAACGATAATATGACTGCGATGTGGTTCTGAGAACTATTCATCCGAAATGACAACATGTGTTAAAAATCACACAGAAAATACAAAATTCATAGTGATATTCGGGGCTTACGCCTAAGCAATTGATACAGAACAGAGTAAGCGCAACTCAAGGCATCTCAAAAAAAGAAACAGAGGATTTGTGACATGCATATTTGTCGTGGAATTTTGAGTTCCTTACATGTCTTTATAAGTCTGCAAGGTAGTTGAAAAGATTTTATAACCGGCTTCATTCAGTACGAACTGTTTGTTGTAATTGTTTTCCAGCTTTTAGATAGTACCATATTCTTCCCGGCCAGAACGTCCACCATGCCGTGTAGTGCTGACTGTTTAACGTAGGAAAGAAACACCGACTTAAGGATAAGTGGAAACGCTGAATCTTAGCAAAAGCTGTTGATTGTTTTTCTTTGGAACATAAAAAAGGCATACAATTGGATAAGCATGAAATAAGCGGTTTTCCCGTTGGGTTATTTTTATTACCAATTATTGGAAGGTAACGTCTTTTGCAACTTCTCTTAACTTAGACAACTTAAAAGTATGCTCTGATGTGGTTAGTAATTGGTGAACGACCATTTTGTAAAGGAACACCCCATCAATGGCCAAAGTAAATTCTTTCTCAGCTGCTTCTTCCTAGTGTAGAACAAAACATCGCATTTTCCAGTTGCAGAACTCAAGGCGCACTAGTTACCATTTATCACACCACGCCTGAGTAAAGTTAAAAGTTAAAAGCAATCGTCTGACCTATTTTCAATAGCCGGATTCCAGAGAAACTGGCCGTATCTGACGACTAGTCAACTTAATTGTTTTATTGTAATTGATGAACTCTCTAGGCGAGTTTCTGACTGGGGTAATCTACATTGTATCACCGTTCCATTGTCAAGTTACTAATCAAACTCAAAATAGTGAGCTCCCTTGGTCCATTCGGTTGGGCGTACATAACATGGAATAAGAAGGTAGGATTGGCAACAACGGCTGAACTGCTCAAAGAACACTATACGTTGAGATGGGATGACACCTAAAACAGTTGCTTGGTCATAATCGTGCAAACCCCTTTGGACAACCAAGGTTGACTATAGTCGTTCGATCAATAATGCTTCACCAGTCACTGGAAGGTCTGAATCTTTTACGTCGCATAATGGTCCATAAGCCACTCTGGTTTGTTTTGTGAGTAGTCTCAGTCACATGTCTCCCGATCGATGTAAGTGACATTCGCGTTGTCGGTTTTGTCTCGGCATTGACCTCCGCAGTGCTCTGTTTTCGTGACGATTGAAGTGTTTGTTGATCCGTCGATGTGACTATCATTCTGTTATGTATACGTCGAATTCGCTCTAGTTAGTGAATAACGTTTGAGAAAGAAACTAACTGGTGGTTTTACTAGTAATTCTGTGAGCGTGATCCCTTTCGCCCAGTTTCAGTTTCACTGCTTTATTGCAGATACTGCTTTTGGCTCGCATCGTAGTCATCGAGTGGCAGTGCCAACAATATTGTATTTTCGTCTGAATTGATATGATAGGGTTTTCAGACTGTTTTTGCTGTGAGTAGGGACAAACTCCCATGCTTGCCCACTGAGCAGTTTGATTTAGAAAATTTTCTTCCAGTGGAATATGACATTTATTGGTTCCATCAAGCAAGTCAATAACCAAGACAGGTTTGTATGAAAGTGAAGTAAAAAGTGGAAGGTTCATTTGCCATGAACTCCTCTCTGCAACGTCTCGTAAGTGGTGTATTTATAACTTGTTCCCGCATATAACCTCACTTTCTGTAAATTGAAAACATGGTAATATAGTTCCCAAACCGTTATAGCAATCACCATATCTCTATTCAGCATAATCCTACGTAAAACGACTTCACGGAGAAAGATGTTCTTCAATCGCCTCATGTTAGAGAATATGGATTAACACTGAGATAAGAGAATCCATCTTTGGGTGTGACTGATCGGTTTGAATAACAGCGCAAATTGGCGGAAACTGCGTAGATTTGAAACCCTAAGGAGCTTTAGTTTGATCTTCTCATTCCAGCCGAATACTTCACTTTGGAGCTTGATGTTATCCAGCGGGATGGTGAGCAAAATAACTCACCCTTATCTAGTTCAAATGGGATCCAATCTGAATTTCCTGCTTGTAAAATTCTCCAACTGAATATACTGCACAAATGCTGTCTCATTTTTCAGTTGTTACGATATTTGACATAGGGCAGTACATTTTCTTGATATTCTCGATGTTTCGCCAAATGTCATAAGCGAGGGATTCTGAAGGGAGTCAGCTATGTGTCCCTTTTAAACTGAATTTGTGTGAAATGAGTGTACTTCGCAAATTACGTACAATCTGGGTTCGTGTGGAACGTCAGGAAACTCAGAGATTGTGCCCTGTTGATGGGCCCCAAGAAGAACCAAACCGGTCATGGGCTGTGGAAGTCTCCGGAAACCTTATGAGTAACGTATTCTGTCATAAAAATTTACCCTTGTGGTATATTCCCAACCTTGCGCCTGCCAATTGTGCTCCTGCTCACCACGAAAGGAAGCTATCAGCTCAAACTGTGGTATTTGCTTGAGAACAAAGTGATCCGCAAAGCACAGCAGGATATAATATTTCAAGACCCTCAAGTAAGCAAATCAAAACATCCACGCACCTCGAGGTTTGACGACTCCATGTACCTGGCTGTGACACCCACAAAAAGTCTTAACGACAGCGGCTGAATCTCTTGGTTAACTTTCAGGTTGCTGTCTCTCCACTTTGTATCAGCTTGCACTCGAAACGCATTCCACCCTCCGGCCTGCCATGTGACACCCAAGAATCCAGCCTACCAAACACCTCATTGGAGACATCTGATCACGTGATTCGAAACCATGACGTTACGTAGAATTACGACTGTGTACTGTAAACAAGACACAGCTGCACTTCAGATGTAGAAGTTCCCAGACATTTATATGGGAATATGCGTGGTCTTCTCTGCTTCTTCGAACAACTTGACCGTGACTTACACCCCTACTGATTTTCAGTTGCATGTGATTCTGTCAATCCTACCTGTGAGAGACAAAATAATACGATGAAACAAGTATTTAAGTTCATTTATTACAATTAGACCATCCCCTTTAGAAACGATTTACTTTGATCCCTGACAGTTCGGGTCACCACACACAAAACCAATACTGTGCACTCCACTTTGCTGACTAGCATTAAAAAGGAAAGCCTGGCATATTTGAATAAGAGCTCTCAACAGTAAAGATGTGACCACTCCCCGAAAGGCTGAATATTTCGCATGTAACTAATTGAACTGCCAAAGCTGATGATGATGATGATGATGCAACTGACTGTCAAAATTTCACTTGTCCGAAGATTCGTCACTTGTCTGAATGGTCCAAACAATGAGGAAAGCTCTTGTATGGCCGAGCTTCAAAGGATCCGACCCCGCCCTAAACACTTATTTGAGTCACTCGGGTGAACTGCTCGCAATAAAAGGTCAGGCAAGATGAATCTGCTAATCATGATAGGTTTTTATTTTGAAGACAGATAGTACGCACTAGGATCCTTTAACTTGTCTTTCAAAGTTCTTTGACTTGAGTGCAGATAAAAATTGTGGGAGGTGAAATGCAATGGGGTTCTATGGTGGGGCATAAAACTTTCTCGCCAAATGTTGGGATTCGTTGGAGACTCATTTTCCGACACGACAAAATTTTGAAGTTTTAACAAAGGGTTCATCTCGCACGTGAAGTCATCAACAACCACCAACAGCCTATGAGTAGCCCAGAGAAAGGAACAATGCACAAGTCACGTAAACCTGCTATCTTAGATCTTAGAAGTCGTCACTCGAGGCAGTCAACATACGAGCAGGTGATGTGAATTCCGTGGTTGAAGAATAGGTAGCGTACATCATTTCTGGGTGAGTTAGTCACATCACTGATCAGCTGCTAGCGGAAAAACGGTTTAATCCTCAACGACCAACCGGGAGGTGGCGGGATTGAATCGTCCTCAGAGAAGTGTCTACCGCCGATGATTCTCAAATAGGTTGCTTCCAGCCTGCCCGTCATAGATTAACTTCACTTGCAGGACGAAAGTTTGATTAGAGTCAGATTCTTACGAAAAACCACACAATACACAGTACAGCTTTCAAGAAATACACTCATTTGCAAATCAATTTGGTTTTGCGAGATGCTCATCTGGAACCCAGCTGAATCAAATGAGTGTATTTCTTGAAAACAGTCCAATTTGGGTTCAAGTAGAACATAAGGTTGACGAAAACTCGGGGACTGCGCCTGCTTGATGAGCCCCAAAAAGGGCGAAACCGGTCGTGGGCTGTCGAAGAATTTTCAGCAACCTTATGAGTAGTACATTGCGTAAAATTACACATTACAGCTGTTTTATCTTTGTTGGGAATCATCACAAGTAAGCGTCTCACGAGTGACCGCGTGAATCTAAACCGCCATCGTCCTCGTTGGAGTTGAAGATCATACTGTTCAGCCATGAGTGGTTACCTGACTAGCACTTAAGCGGGATATAGTGCCATACCTGAATCACGCGGTCCATGCCATGTGGTTAGGCTTTAACTCTATCCTCGAGTGACGACTTCTCACATCCTCTCTCCTAGGAATCAATGAACACTAGGAATTCAACCTTGTCACACTCTGGATTCACTCCCTGCCTATTACAACATGCTGTAACAAAATGTTTCATTGGAATAGAATACGTAGCCACCTAGGCCAAATAATGATTGTTTTCATACAAATTTATGATGTATTCAGGCTGGTGGCATTCAGTGGAACCAATTTTTACCAGATGAGTTTATTTTTTACTGGCTTTCTAGATTGCCTACCACAGTTTGAAACACAAACTAAACCACCGATCTTGCAGGCTAAGGGCACTGAAATGTACTTCGTTAAGGTGCTCCACCCTTAAACCCTTCCGAGCCGTTTGTAAGTCTGTTTGTAGGTCTTTAGAAAACCTTCAAGCTCTCTGCATCGAGAACGATGCTCTTCACGTACTCCTCCCTATTCCTCTTTTGAAAAACTGTTCGTGTATTCCGCGGAAAAATCGCTCTACACTTTCTACTTCTGTGACGACGACTATCTCTTGACCTTGGCACTTTAGTCCAGGTGGTTTGCTTTCCATCTCCGGTAGACAGTCAAGCTTAAGTCATTTATGCTGGATTTTTTATACAGGCATTTCAACAGACGTACTTGAAGTTTACCAAACCAGAATGACTACTACGGCATTGAGCACCTTGAACGTATGCACATAAGTGATAAGCAATACACACGCTTCAAATTCTAATAGTTTGGCTTATAACAGAATCCAGGTAAGCATTTTTTCGACCCTGTTAGGCCTCTTTTTACTCCCGAATTTCTCCACGAAAAGTAGTTTCCAAAATGTCACTTGTTTCTAACGGATACTCAGATAAATTTATCGTTATCCACAACAAACCACGGCCTAAAAGGGAGCCTAGCTGTTAGGCGAAAAGGAAGGAGGTTTTTATCAGACTGCAATTCAAATAATGACGTTCAACTACAACTACGCAGTGCAAACTACATGACGGACGCGCTGGTACGTATCCGGCTGGCTAAGTAGTCCTGCTGTCATGAAAGAGAGAATTCGATCTTCGCGTCCCAGTCTTTCTGTCTCACACGTATAAAGTTTTACGTGCAGGTGCGGTGGAATCCGTATTGGCGGGAAATATGGGTGCTTATGCGAACGCGTCTCAGAACATCTGTCCATGGTTATATTCAGGCGACTAATCGATCGATCCGTGGGCTGGGACCCGAAAACCATTCCATCCACAGAACGCCGGAAAATTCCAAAAATGACAACACTAGATGGTTAGATTCCCTTGAATCCCTTTTGAGTAATATATAGTGAGTCGCCTTGTGTGGTGCCGGTGAGTCATCGCCAGTCAAATTATTTAACGTAACTCGACCACACTTGACTAATTTTCAGGTGGTTTTCAGCCATCATTTACGATTTCAATCGCGACCTGTTTCTCCTAGAATAGGAGTACTCACACACGACATGAGAACTTGATGGGGCAAGGAGCAACCATCCACACACCAAGGCGAAATAAAATTCGTGAAGAATCCAAACGGTTCAAAAAAAAGTCCTAAATTAATCTCACCTTTCTCAAGTTCCTCTAACTGATGGTTGGAAAAAGAAGTCCGGCTTCTCTGCTGTTTCCGTTTGTTTGACGGTCCAGTCACACTGACCACCGACTCCTCTACATCACTGAAATTCCCTGCACTTTCACCATCATTGCTGTCTGTCTTGGGACTGACTGAATCGCAAAAACTTCTCACTGACATTCCCATGAGTGCTGTTCTTGTATTTGATCCACTCTTGAAGTCACATTTTGTCTGCGTTTGAAGTTGAATATAGTCTGAACTATAGCCAATACGTCTGTCACCGGGATACTCCGCGTTGCTGAAAGTAAGGATTTCGACCCCCTTAGTGGATTCCACCGAGTTTGGTTGTTCAGACAGTAGATCTGTTGAAGTTTGCTGTAGGCTGTTTGTTTGAGATTGATGAGAGCTAACTTGTAGATCCGGACGTTGGAAGCCAGACCGCGTATCGGTTGCCGATCTCCAGTGACCACCTGATGTGAATAAATTAGATGTCCGTTATCAACCAAATCACAGTGTCTGTTCTACTTGAATATCGTTTTTCGTGCGCTGCATACTCATCACCACTTCGCAGCTATCTCCCTTCTTAGAGGCAGCTCTTTAGGTATCACTGGATATTGGGATGATCCAAAATGTTTTCACCATAATATTTTTTTCTGAATGAAGTCGTCCTGCTATCCAGTGGGTTCCACTCCAAAAGAAAACCTGTCCATCACAGACTAAAGATTTTTTACTGTTCTATCATAGGGCATAGTAATTAATAAACGCAACCTATATGTTATCTGTATAGACGCAACACACAAAGGTTTGTTAAAACTCTTCGACCGCCCACGGTCAGTTTCGTCCTTCCACTTCGGGTTCATCAGGTAGGTGCAGTCCCAGAGTTTCCGTCAATCTTACGTTCTACTTGAAACCAAACTGGACGAAACTCGGCAAGTACACTCATTTGCATACCTATTTGGTTTTTATGTGAGAAGCACTTTCATCTCAGCTGAATCCCTCCCTTATGAGTCATGTGTTACGTTTATACAATGCGTTGCGACATATCAATTATCGTACCAACTAAAACAGGAGGCGGCCGTTTTGAGGCATATTCAATTGAAAAACTGCATAAACGGAAGATTCAGCAATGATTCAGCTGTTTTTCCCGTAAAAACCACATTGCTATGTAAATGAGTGCATTTGTCTATACAAGTCATCTGTTTTTTGGTCTAACCCCCAAAGTATATGGCGTGATTTTTCATGCAAATTTCCTATTTGCTGCGTTACGAGAAGCTACTAACAAAAGGACGCATAATCTGATGAGGCCATAATTAAAAAGCATTAAGGTGCTTGCATGGTAAATTTCAATTTTTTTGAGTAAAGTCTCCATCGTTTGAACACATGCGAGATAAACCCCTTGGAAGTAACGACACAGGGGAATCCCACGTAGTCGGTAGAATTTTTGTATTGTTCCGTATAACGTGCACAGCGCAGGCCATTTAAATGTTCTGTTAAGATATTCTGCAATTTTTTCACGTAGTGACAACTGTCCAAACCATAGACAAAACCACCGGTTTCGCCCTCTTTTTATGCTAATCAGGTGGGTACAGCCCCCCTGAGTCTGAGTAGTCAGCCCTTAACTCGAACACCAATCCGATTTGAAATCCACTTTTGAGTTCATATGCATTGTGATATTCCTGGGATTGCAGACTCAATGGAATTCTACCACGTTCACCATGAATTTGAGCTCAAAAGTGAACTTTAAACCAAGGTGCTCTCCAGGTAAGGCACTGCCTGAAACGTCGGGAATTACGCTCATCTAATGAGTTTAAAACGGGACGAAACAGTTAGTTAGCAATCCCACCCTTCCTTACTACTTGTAAGGAACATCCGTAGTTCATTAGTGGATGAAATTTAATCTCTGAGTATCAGAGTTATACCAGTGAGTCCTTCCGACGCCAGGTACGGTTCATCTTGGAAACCACGTCAAGAGTGATCGACCAACACCCTATGTATATGGTAAGCTAACATGCATCACTGGACCCGTCTGTCTTAACTTGGCCAAAGCTACACAGTAACACAGGAATGCACAGCAAGAAGAAGGTAAACTATGCTCCAGGACATTAACAATCACAGATCGATTTAAAGTAAAGAATAACCTGCAAAGTCAGACAATTGTCACGTCTTTTTTCTTTCCAACTATATAAGGCAGCAACTGTGAAATGAACCACGCAGACTTACCGTCGTGAGCATGACAATCCAGAGCTAAAAGTTTGCTCTGCTGCTTGCTGTTATTCAAAGAACTTTTTTCCAGCTGCTCCTTATTCTCTGCAATTGTTTGATGTGGTGCATGGGCCATACCAGACAAATAATTGCATTCTTCCGAAGGAGGCAAAAATTCCGTGTGCATCTTTGTTGTTTGATCCAACTTTTCACCAAGACTTGAGTGTTCGTACTGAGATGTCAGAGAGGTAAGACCATGCGGTTCTTGTGACTTCAGCTCAGCCAATGATTGTTTCCTTGTAGCTTGATTCCAGTAATCGGTTGGGTGAAGAACATTCTTACCACTGAACATATCAGCTTGACTACCGTACTCGGTTGGGGATTGAAGAGATTCTATTTCAGACCTTACTACCGTTTGCGCTCCCCAGCCAAACGTAACATTCTCTGTAACAGGGACATCCGGGTGATTGTGGGCTTCTTCTCTCATCCCCTCTCTCTGCATATCACTCGCAATCAACTTATTGGTCGTCAGTTCCATATGGGACTTCGGCTCCCCTGCAGTCATTTCCGCAGCCCTAGTATTATACGTATCGTTCGAGGGACCACGCATCAAAGCACTTCCGATGCGGTAGGGGTTAAAATAATTCAATGGGGAAGGGAGCTGAAGTTCCCCAATCGGTTCACTCCGGCCATATCCCTGGGTTCCATCATGACCAACGTTAGCTGAAGCAGCAGCTGCGGAATACCATGCTTGTGCCCAAGAAGCTTGTGCCCACGAGACCTGAGCTGAAGCATGACCGGATATCAATAAATCACTGAATTTGTCGTAGGCAGAACGGTTCATTGCATTGTTATTATGTGACATTGTATCCGAACTGTGTGAACTATGTGCATGGGGAGGACTACCCAGAGATTTGGGTAATGAAGAAGAGAGTGTGAATGAAGGGCTGTATATGTTCGCTGTTGAATAGCTAGGTTGGTTCGATTGATCCCGCTGTTGTTGTTGCTGGTGTTGTTGATACTGATGTTGCAGCACTTGTGGAAGCAATTGCCTTGGGTCTGTATAAGTAGAATCATATGGAACTCCGTAGGAACCAAAGCCAACAGATTGTCGATCTTGATTTGATGTTGACTGATGATGCTGTGAGTATAACTTGTGCATCTGTGGGGCCATGGGGAAGAAGTGGCTTGAGGGATTTTGATACGGAGGAAAACTGAATGCCGTTTGTATTGGAGATCGTGATAGACCAGGTATGGTGTACTTTGTTGACGGATGATGTATGGAAGAATTGACTGATCCTTGGTAATTTGGGAGTCCTGCATTTCGATGAGCTGCTGCCACCGCCGCAGCAGCAACAGCGGCCGCAGCCGCTGCAGAAGATAGTTTTCTCTGAGATTCACTGGATAGGTTGCGTAGAACCCGGTTGATTGATGAAACCTACCATTGACAAGACATCAAACGGGGTATACTGGTAATTTCGTTAACAAATGAAATTTAGTCATCTCCAGAAACCTACGACCTATCAGCCGATTTCTTTACACGATGGCATGCAACGAGTACCTTAGTACCTTTGTGGCAAAGATGCCAAATATACATTCTGATCGTGTGGCAGAGACAGGGATGGAGATCTTGCTTCCCATCGATTGTACAAGAAGGTCGGAAATAGACAAGAATCGAATCAGTACGTTTAGGGCATTCAATAGGGACAAAATAGAAGTTAATTTATCGGCTCCCCGGTACCACATGAATGGCCATCAGGGATGTACCTGAACCGCCAACAATAGGTCACGATTCATAGCGACGCGGTTTTTGTGTCCCCATAGACCTATGCTGATAGGAACCCATATAACACTCATACATACCCGTGATATCCACATCGTACTTCTCGGAGGAGCAGCCCGCAGTTCCTCATTCGACAGTCCCATCCATCACCTGATAAATGCTCTTGTGCAAAAACATTGTTCGCCGCATTAAACGTTGCCGAGCATTTTGTTCCTGACATTCACATCAAAGCACTGGATTGCGAGCAATAGTTGAATATTGCTTGATGTCTGGGGACATGCTTAAGTTGATCAGTACTGCTGGGTGTCAAATAAAAAGATGCGAAACCCAGGACTCCCTCAGTAAGCGAGAGGTCGAGGGTTCGTGTACCGTCCCAAGGCTCCACATTGTGTGTACTTGGGTCCACATAAAAAATTACAGATATATTGAAATGATTTGCAAAACGAGACCTAAAAATGTTTTTGAAGGCGCAGTGGTTGATCACACGGTTAAGTTAATTGCTGGTACATGGGTATCTCGATCTATCGGCTGAAATTTTGAACGGCAGTTTGAATGACTGCCTGATGCGCTTAAATTTAAATACGATTCCACACACACGGGCTTCCTATTCCCAGTTTGTAGCCAGAAAATTTCTTAGGCAAAATATCTTTTTATCAGCGACCATGAAAATGGATACTAACTGGTGGAAAGGCCTCCTGCTTGACACAAAAGAGTGAGTTTTCCAACCACAAAAACCTTGGGACATTTCTAAATTATTGCTAGTTTTTCTTCAGTCTTCTGGAGCGGCAACAAGCCATCCCTATACACTGTGTGACCAAACTACTACACATTGCACCAGCGTAGATCAACAGCGGAGTTTTCATCTCGCTGGGAACTCAAAAGCCCGGAAACCAAAGTTATACAAGTACATGAATAATATTTGCCCCCCAAAAATCGAGTCCTAATGTTGCGTTCAACAGTCATTAAGGGGCCATCATATAGCTCAATCACTCTACTGGATCGCAAGCAGGATTTTAACAGAACTTGAAATCTTATGGGGATAGTTCAAACAAAATTCATCATTCGCTTCACAAAAAACTGCAAACACCATCCACGAAAGTGCTCCTCAGGATACACGCATCTTTGTGCACAAAGGTGGGCTTAAATTTGCTAGGCAAAGAAACAAGCTTTATAAGGTCAAACGAACAATTCTTGCAGAACTACTACACAGCCTTTGGATATTCTGTTGGCAACCATCAGTGGACGCTTGTAGGAAGTGGCTTCTCCTGAAGAATAAACTTTCTGAAAAGTTCGCACGCAGTTGAAGCCGATGAATTTTCTCGCCATAGATATTTAAACAGCAAACATCTGTATATGTATACAAACTACCTAAATCCTTCACTATTTGCGCAACCTGGCGTAGTTATTGCTTCTGATATTGGGGTTTCAACGTTCAGCTCACTTTAGCTTGTGTTTTCGACCCTGGAGGGACTTTTATGTGGTGGGTGCGTCTACTCAAAGTGCAAAACACCTTCAGTTATGATGGTAAGTCTTTGTTTTGATCACTGGCCACTGTCAAAATATCCTAAGGTTGTCCAGTGCGTTTGATCAAACGTACCTAATTGAACTGGATAGGTTTGGAAGTATAGGATACCTAGTGTAGCCAACAGCGGGGATTGGTACTAATTTATATCCATACTGTAACTGACGGCTTTTCAAAGATATTGGTCGATGAAGGCTTGACAGAGCTACCACAGTATCTATCAAAAAGCTTTTGAAATAACAATGGACACTATTCAGATACATACGGATACTTAGCTGCGCTTCAGCTAAGCAAGCTGACAGATTATTAATGTCTTCTAAGAATGTGCTAAAAATCTTAGTTTTGGCCCAAGAGAAGTACTGGTCGCCCCACGTTCCTAAGTCTCCACGTAGGCTTCGAGAGGCCGAAAAAAGTTTTCTATCCTGTGAACGGTCTTCCTGAGGGTCACAAGCGCATTACGACTACCTTGTGAAATACGGTAATCATTCTTGAAGCGCAAGCTTGGTCGTCGTAACTTCTGAACTGTGTTCTTGCCATTTGCGGCGCAAAACCCAAACTTTCTCCTAATAAGAATAGAACAGAAGCACATAATCCAATGATATCCTTTGGGTGAGATTGCTTCAGTGACGGAGTAGGCATAAACTTTGCACGAAATGCTGATTTTCCAGAAGATGAGAGAATTCGAAGCAACTTCTCTAATCCCTTCGTCTCGAGGGGAAGTATGTTCCTCTAATTGTGCAGATTTATCTGTCAGGCGGATCTTTGTTTGTCCAACAGCGACAAGCCTTGCTGAAGACTGTCAGTGACGCGTTAGTTTCCAAAATGCCTCATAGTAACCGAGTGGACAGGATTACTGTTCACTCACAATGGGGCTACAGCAATCCACCTCTCAGTTTTCTGTTAGAGGACATGCATTCAGACCTCACTTTTTTCAGTAAGCTAGATTGTTGATCCTTCGGCTGAACTGAGGTATGTTCCATTCTAAACAAACTACACGACTCCGTAGATTGACCGTGATTTTCATGTAAATCACCAGAAATTCACGCCTTCAATAGTTCCGTCCACTTGAACGGAGCGAAATGGTCTGTTAGGGTTTAACTGAGATGTATAAGTTATTGAAGCACCACTTTAGAAACCGAAGTACCGAGCCAACAATGTTTTTGAAAATGGATACAAAGAATACACAGGATTGTCAGCTAGATCAGTTAACAAAATCATAGCGCCAAATGTTATGACCTATTTTCTTTAAAAATTGTACCATTGTTCAACAAGCCATCTGAAATGCTGCATAGTATAAGCCTTTTCCTTTTGAGAGCCACCACCACCTCGAATACTCATACTCGCAGGCTTTTTGTATGCATTTTAAACTACTCCCACTGACTGCTATCAGCTTCAGGAAGTTTGGACCAAGAATGTTCATGGTGTTATCCAACAGGTGGAGCATTTTTTGATCCGACTTACGGGGTAGCATGTGATGAGTTGTTCAGTTTAAATTACCCAGAATTAGGTGCGCCCGTAACGGTTAGCAATATGGGTCACAAATGGCTGGTCGCCTCCTGTCTGCGTTGTTCAAACGGACATATCCACTATCACCTTACTCTGCTAAGCGTCCTTTTCTACTTGGAGAGACCTTCACTCTTCATCCATCTATTCTTCTGATCATTGTACTAAAAGACGCGTGAATCACATGGTGAGTATGGTATGCTTAGGGGCTTCAAGTTCAAACAAGAAACGTCAGAGTTCAACAAAATTTCGAATATCTACTTTTAATCAGATAGTCTACCCAGACGATTCAGAGATACACGGTTCCGCAAGGTCGTCAGGTCCCAAAAACAACAAGAAATATGTTTTTGTATCAACTAGTGAAAACACTACCCATGTCGTACAACGCAAGCTACCGAACTTATGTAATTTAGTACAGCAATAAACCTGTACATATTTTCAAAAGCACTAAATACAGACGCCGATTACTTTAAGATCCACTTGTGTGGATCCAAAACCGTCAAACTAGGGAAAGATTCATCAAAAACCACGGCCGCTCTTTTCAAAACCAAATAACCTTACAATTTTCTTGAGTTCTACAATCACCTTAGGTAAATTAGGGTGTAATTCGGTTACCATACTGCCTTTTCGGTTTGTGAGGAGAAATCGCAACGACTAAAACCCCTCGTCAGAGTTTTCTGCCGAAAAGCCTTTTTATAGACCTATTTTTATCAGTATTCTGCTTTTGAAACACTCCGCGTGTTCCAACCTGGATAATCCCTTCATCTCAGAAGGTTGGCACCAAGTATCCCAGGATGCGGGAAACATGTGCCTATCTATCGGCTATGTTGTCCTTCATCGTTTATTGGTTCACAACACAAGCACAGCCATCTATTGTGTAACATTATTTACAAATAACAGTCCGCAAGTTGTGCTAACTGAGGTCGTCAAGACAAACAGAACCGCACTATGCACCACATAACCGAAAAACCCGGCGAAAAACAAAAGCAACCACCAACTCACACTTGGTATATTATCTGGGGTGCAGACTCCCTCTTGTAACAGGCGATCACGTATCTCCCAGGCAAATATTGATGGACATTCGCGTTTGTATAAATCAATTTTTGCTACCACACTACCAGTAGCCACCCTAGGTTTACTGCCACCGATTGCCTTTGGTCGAATGGACCCGGTCTCATAATATCGACAAAGTATCTTGGATACACATCCATTGGAAACTTGGAGAATCCGCGAAATATCGCAGGGTCGTGCTCCTGAATGAGCAAGTTCAATGATGCGTTGGCGTGTGCTGTCCGGTAGAGGACGTCCGTTGACGAACATTCCACCGAGTTGATTAACACCAGAATGACCTGAATGACGGAGGAGGAAGTCGGGAATCTAAGTTATATTACAAGGCAGCATGAAATGCGCGAGTGCCGTTCGAATTACTTCGACTGGTGAACTGAACCAAATGTTGCCAATAGTTATTGCGCCCGTTCAAATATAAGTTCACCTTTCAACGAGAAGGTTCATCAGGTTATGGCATACTGGCATTACGATGTAAGTAGGATTTAAAAAATGTAAAAATGCCAAGAATTTTTGACAACAGTGCATAGAATAGGAAGTTTGGGAAGATGTTGAAAATGCAAAAAAATACGGAAATCAATACAGTGACTCAGGTACCTATATAATCTGGCGTTAGATCTTGATTTAATTCGAATCTCAGCAGGTGTAAAAGTCACTCCGGGTTCTTGCTCAATTGGTCTAACTTGGGCTGTCTAAATGCCAAAGAATGCCCAAACATGCACTTGTGGAGACTTTTCTCAAAACGCGGAATACTACTGAACATTTACTTACAGTAAGCTACTTTGCTCGCACCTTAGGGTTATTTTCTGAGTGTCGTTGGCACTACTAACAGTTCTGCATCTCGTAACCTATCAGTGTTTGTCACTACATTTTGAATGTGGGGTAGATTGTGTAGTCATAATCTGTGCAGGCAAATTCGGTAGAACAAGAACCAGTTCATTCTGGCAGCTGTATCCATAAGGCACTTTTAGAGGGCCGTCTCCTTTCCCTAACATCCAATTCTTTTTTCAAGCATGAACATTTTTGCCGGTTCAGGTGGACTGTGCTGGCGGCGCAGCAATCATGTGTTTGTATTTCACACCAGGAGAGCTCTAATCTCACTGCATAGTAAAAATAAATTTGGTATTTGAGTCTGGAACCTACTGCTCATGTAAATTAATCAGAAGAAGAACATGTGTACTGTTCGGGGGGAAACGACGGAGAAAATTCAGTATTGAAGCTACTCACGAGTAGCTTAAAGACAGTGTGCACTTGCTCCATCATCTGGAGCATGGTTCGATGTGGGTGCATAGAGTAGTCATTGTGTAGCAATCATACTTGATAATGACACAGAATTGTTGACTTTGACAAGGAAAATCTTACGGCTATTTCATTGACACAGTGCGTGAGGACCAAATCTATAAGATTTCTTTTGCGTGTTCAGAAGTGGCATTTCGGGTGCTGCCTGAATAGACTGGTGATGTGGTGAAACACTCACCTAGTAGCTCAGGTTTTCTTTCGAAATATTTAGTATGATTTTTGTGGTGGGTAATACTGAAGTATCCAAAACGCAAGGACGATGACCAGTAGTAATAAATGGTAATATGCGTCCAGGCGTTTGACTACACCAAACTACTTAAAAATTGTATCAAAGTCTCTGGTTTAGGAAACTTAAATTAAAATCCAAAACAAACGTTTTCCTGGCAGAGATGACCGCACGCCTTCCTGCCATGTATGTGAAAGGAGTCATTCTTCAAGTTGTAGTAGTAAAGAGGATGAGATTTTTCTCAGAAGTCATTTCAAACAAAATATTTTCCTGTGAAATATTGTCGAAGTTTCGGTATCTGAACAGAATTTACCAACTCTAAGCATTGCACAGCCACCAACTTTCTAGACGTTTACGTCTCCAGCAACAAATATGAAGGGTAGCCGGTGACGCTGTCCGCTGACGATAGTTTTTTGCGTGACCCGTCTCTATTTTATAATGGACAAGGGTTCGCTGGGTAGGCATTTTCCCGGGGGCTTTTAGTACACAATTATTTATTCTGGGTTAAGGTATATCCCCTTCGTTGGAGGTGGTTAGTTTCATACCATTGTGTCAAAAATGCCAGTTTCTGAGTATATTTCATCTTTTAATAACCTGCTTTTTAGAAGTTGTGCCTTTTCAATGGCGTCATAAATGTAGATTTAAGTCCATCAAGATGTCCGAATCGGTGTGGCCATGATCAAACAGACCAACACGGAATCTTTTCAGCAACGGCTTTTTATTTAACAGAGATTGGAGCGACTTTAATCAGATGGGAATCACGGTCAAGCAGTTGACTTGCTACCGTTAAAAGAATGGATAGTTTTGGCTGGCCGATATATTCGGGTTTAATCACTTGCGCTGAAAGCAAGGCGATTCCACTCTGAGTGTCACAATTCTGGGCCTCAACTTAGAACAAAGTGAAATAGTTATAGCTTCGAAGTTCAAAAGTAAACTACCACACTGAAAATCAGGTACTTTGGAGAACAAAATTGACAGCGGAGGAACGTAAACTCACCTCTTTTTAGTTTTCGTTTGTTTCTTTCTTCCATGAAATCACTGTCACTCAGGGAGGCCATACGTACCTAACAAGGCAGCGGAAAGATGAAAATCTCCTTTGGACAAAGGCGGCTACCAAAATGCATCAATGTATCAGTATTAACAGAGATAATTGGCTAATTTGGCGCTTCATATGAACGCTGGAACTGGAGACTCTATGGAGACTACTCGAACTCAATAACGTTTTGATGTGTTCAACACGTAGACAATGCTACAAAAATACTAGGCCTATTCCTGTTCAAATCCAAGCAGTGTGGTACACTTACCGCAAACAGCTTACCACCCTCATTTGCACGCAAATTTGGTTATTACGAGAGGTTTGACTGAATTTAGCTGAATCTCTTGTTTATGATGGTCCATTTCAATTGAATGTGCTGCACTAGACTGCCTCATGTTTCATTTGGTACAATATTTGAACGTAAGGTTAAGGGAAACTCGGGTACTGCGCCCGTCTGATGAGTCCCAAGAAGGGAGAAACCAGTCGGCTGTCGAAAAGTTTTCAGCAGCTTTAAGAGTAGTGTATTACGTTTAACCTGCCCCCTTTTTGCTCCCCTTAAATTTCATCAAATATGCGTGGTTCGGAGGAAATTATCTTGTTTGACTGAAAATTAATTTCACTTTCTTCGCAAAGTGAACAATGTGAAAACGGAGTACACATTCTAAGTTTGCATCAATTACTTAGTACGACGTACGATCATTTAGGTTTTAAATGATTTAGACATTTGGAGACCTGTGAACTTTTAACAGCTATCGTGATAGAAGAGATAACTAAGATACGGGACTGTCTGAACGTGGACTGTATCAAAAATCTGATGAGTAAATCAGGAGGGCGAATTAGGCATCCCTTCCTACAACGGATTCCAGCGCTGACTGTTTAGGTATGAGATCCCGGACGATAATTTAACCACCCGTTGGCAGTCACTTTTTTGCTACGCCTTCACGTATTGTCTCGCTGACTTCAAAATGAAAATGAAGTCCAAATAGGTATTAGGCTGGCAATTGAAGGTCACTGTTCACAGCCAGTCAGAGAATTTCGTTGACTTTGAAGATAACCACCTCTTGGATTTTTCACTTAAGAACAGAAAAATGGGCGTACATCTAGTTGATTGGGTCAGAATCTCAATAGCTGAAGAACCGCAGAAGTACAAAACCAAAACCTCCAAATAACTTATCTTTGCTAGTAATATAATTAGTCCCTCAAACAACACTACCACAAGACAGCTTTAGTTAGAGATGGCGGAATCGGAGAGAAGATTCCCGTGGAAATATACTATTTCCAAAATTAATGACGAACATGTTACTCTAACTAGGGTTTTCGGTGAGGAGTTTTGAGCCTTTAAAACGCCAAAGATTATTGCACTGATCCACTTTTCCTGCCTTTGTCTAGAGGATGACGCGTAAAGTCTACAAACTTCAGTTAACTAATCAACTGCTTGATTTGCTTTGACTGAATATCTGAAGATCACCAAAACTAGTTTGGTCAAACTCATATCGACCTTTTTATCCTATTTCATCCAGAATAGAATTGAAGATAATTTCTGCCGAGGGTTGCACCTATGACTGTGGCCAGGAGGTCGCATAACATGTTCCAGGTCACTGAGCAAGGCCTCAGACCGAGGACGAATCAACATCGTTTGGCTCGGCTTCAACAGAGTATTAGGCTTTTATCAACCTAGTAAATGTTATGCCCCTAAACACTGCATACTTGACATAAGATAGGCCTAATTAGTAGGATGGCATCAAATGCATCACTGAGAACTGGGTGTTATACTTCGTTGCGGCTGCTTTCGGCCTGGCTACTTATCACAAATTTCGGGAGTCAAACGAGATGTAGACAACCGAAGCAGCGAACTATCCTGGTGGGTAAGATCGACTGGGCTTGGCAGTGCTATGAAAAATGGGTGGGTTGAATACATGGTGCAGTTATGATGAAATTAATGTAACGGCACTACCAAGCACACCATAATTAACAGGTAGAAAGTGGTGTTACATAGGCTTCTCTAAAAATCTCCACAAATTTATCCTGAATTTCTTAAGCAAGAATATTTCACATATGTAACTGCACCTAAGTTTTCCCCAGTCACTGAACGGACGACGGCTTACAGAAACAAAACGCTTAAGAGAAATATGTTAGGCATTTCATAAAATGTCACCAATGGATTGTATCAAATATTCATTTCTATGCATAAATGGCGGAGTTGCGGGGAAGCAACACAGATTTTTACAGCATGTGAATGCTGGTATGACAGCATTTAAATTGCAAATCACGTCTGTCCACAACTAGAACGAGGTAATTGAATCTTTGAGCTGTAACATCCCCTCAATGAGTAGCTACCATGCCACCCGAAGGAAGAAAGAGGGCTGAGGTACTGCCAGGTTGCCCAAGCCTAGACAGGGGTAGTCAAGATGCCCGAGTTAGTTTCGAACCACGAACCTTCGGGTTAGTAAGTTTGTGCCTCAACCACTGGGTTATCTCCCTCTCGTTCTTGCTTGCCCTCTCTCCCTTTATATATATATGCTGAAGTTAATGGGATCACACAGCTGACAGGATATTGCATCAGATGTGCAGTATTGTCCTTGTAGAGCGATTCTCTCTGGGAGATTCCCCAATTTAAAATGACCTTACGGCTCTACGCAGCGCATGTAAAATACTACCACGGTTGCAAAGGTTTTTCAAAAATAGAGAGGAGCACCCTACAGTCATGTGCACCATGACTGTTGTACCGTTTCTGATCGAATTCCGAAGTTTTGTACTCCTAATTGTACACTAATCGCAGGAGGGAATAAAAGTACAGTGTTAAAATATTTGTTCTTCTAGTCCACCATCTGTGAGACACCGATGGTAGAACACCAGTTCAGAAAAACATCAGTCCCCTAGTTTACACACAGTGTGCAGGTCTCTCTCAGGCCACGTGGATTTGAAAGATCATTCACTGGAATAATGCGCTCTGTTATATGATACTAAAATGAACCAGATCCGGCTGAAATAATAAATAACAGCGGGGATTTATTCATCTGAAGCTTAGGCAACCGGACATTGTCTATCAATGCTTCAGTATACAACTACTGGAAATCAGGTACGATGCCGCTTCGTGAATAGAAATTTCAGCCCCTCCATTTTTTCGGAACTAAATAAATTAAACTGATGAATTCCGAATAGCTCCAGTTTCCCCTGATGAGCCAACACTCAACTGATGTAAATGAACTCACTTTCACAAAAACGAGTAGAAATGCTGTGTATCCGGCTGATTGAGTTTTTGCACAGTTTGGGCACTTCTTCCGATAGATCACGCCTAGTGCATGCGTCGATGGGTTTACCGATGCAGGATTAGTCACTTATTTTGAATAGATTTTCCGCTTGTTCCGTTATTTCATGGCGGGTATAATTATTCTAGTTCACATGCGCGTGCCTGTGTTTCATGGTACATTGACCAGGCGAAGAAGTACGATGATCACTCAGCTGTTGGCACGTACGTGGTTCGCAACAGTACCGTGTTTGTAACAGTTCAGTTGACAATAGAATCGAAGCCGATGACGACCTGATTGCACGCGACTGCACTGAGGCACTGAAGCGCGTGGTGAACTCTCCAGGCGTGTTTTTTCAGCCGTTTGAATGGTACGCTTGAATCTGCAACGTTAGAAATGTTTGGCCCTTCGGCTTCAGTCGCTTCCTCGACGAGAATGCTCAGCGGCGCGAGAAAACCGAACTGACGAAGTGAACTGAGGCGTCAGACTAAGCGCAGTCTAGCATAGTTTCTGCGCGTGTTTATCTCGTACCCACAGTGGAAAAATAGGTTGTATGGACGAGTCAGTGTTTGGAAGGGGTGGAAGAAGCTCGTGCCCAAGCATGTTGTCCCCCTGCCATCATCCAGGCACATGAGGCTTCACGCGATTGGGTTGGTCTGTTCCAAGCCATGATAATTTGCCCTACTTTTCCCAACTCGGATTGGCTGAAAAACTGCGGCACACAATCGCTCTGCCCCAGTCGATGAAATCCGACTAATTGGATTTCCAGGTACGAAGAAATCTGCGCACATAACACAGCATCACCGTTCATCGAGTAGCTTACCGAACAAAGTCATTCCTAAACGAAAATGCAATGGCGTTGTTAAGGTGTGCCTTCCCAATCGTTTCTTAAACGTAAAACTGATTTAAAACCATGACAAGTCTGAGTCTTTGAGCCACAATTAGTTCGAATAACATCACTCACTCCTTGGTAAGTTAATAGATAATAATATCACGCAGGTGGACGTCGAAACTGGATGAAAATAACAATAAACCTTGGAGCTAGCTGCATAACAAGTTTTGAGTGACAGCTTTTGCAGGATATAAGGGCCGGATGTCCAAACGGCTCAATTGCTTCAGGTCAGTATATACGTTTCACTTCAGTGTGCTGTAGCAAAATGCGTTGCTGCCGGGACATTTACAATCTCCTGTTTTCAGAATCAGTGTATGGCACTGAGACTGAAAAGACCATCTTGGCTGGGTTAGCAAGTATCTAACTTTAACGTGCTGTCATTTCAAATATTAGAGATTACCATTCAAGTAAGCAGCACGTACAGCGTCAAGGATTTTTGCAGCATTCTTGGTGAAAAAAAGAACTTTTATACAAGACTCTTTTCATCTTCAGGAAGAACGCCTGGAACGATGGAAAATAACCCTCAGCAGAAAGACAGTTACCAATCAGTCAGCCCGTAGTCAGTTAGGGCGAATAATTTACATCATGTATGGTTAGAATACTGTAACGTCTGTAGTCGACGGGAGCAGTCACTCGGCTACTAAACTCCAGATTTTCCAGCAACCTATCAAGCTCAGTAATCAACCACAAGTAAGCCCGTGTCGAAAATCCACACATCTGATTAGCACTTATTGGTGATCACTGGTAGCACGTATCTCTAAAATACTGGGAGATTTTAACTCACATTCGTTTACTCAAAAATTTGGGGGGCTGTAAGTGGCTCAGCCTCAGGCTAGTTCATGACTTTTCTTTGAACCGAGGCCACTTTCTTCGTAGATTCTCCTGAAAAGTTACTCCCCCCCCCAACGGGAACCCACAGCAATTAAGTCCTGTGCTCGAGTAAACGCTTTTCATGTTATTTAGATAAATGTGTAGTCCTATTTTCTAAATATTATTAATATATTATACATATATATACATATTTTTAGACAGACCCCCTGTATTACACATCCATATAGAACTTTGTCCTGTGTGGTTAGACAAGGATGGAGGAAATGTTGTGTTGGTCATTTCGTCCACCTGGGATTCCTATCCACCACAACATATGGAAAGGGATCGGGGACTCTTATCTCTAGCCGCTGATGCTGATCAGTGAAAATTTAAAGTTCGTTACCATTTAAACTAAATATATGCCATGATATGGACAGTAGAACTCGTGTCCAAAGTTATTTAATCAGACGGTCGACTTATTGCGGGATAAGCACCGCCTACTACGAGCAGCAATTATCTGACAAGCTAGAAGATTTCCCCAGCAACTGATCTAGAATCACTACACACTTCGACCAGCACTCCAATTGAAGGAGAACAACCAACATACGAGTCATTGTGTGTTTCATCTGCAGACTTGATCTTTCGGGTGAGTGGGAAGGACTGGGTTTCTGTAAAAGATGGGACACAAATGTCAGCTGTTAGTTCGTATCTCTGAGGGCAGCTCACATCAATTTTAAACCCAGGACATGATGTAAAAGCGATCATTCTGATGATTTGTCTGCAGAGCTAATTGTCTTTTGCCGAAAGAATCAAAGTTGAAAATCTTAGAAAGGTGCGGCAGACTGATTGAAAAATTATGCGCTGAACGTTATAAATCACCATCAGATATGGTGCTTAGTTCAGAACAGGGAATAATAAATACTACATCATGAAGTAAATAAAATAAAATTACGACTGGCATGAGAGCGGTGGTTCTACCAGGAAAATTCTTCTACTTGTAGGCAGATAAACCAGACTGATGGTTCGCTCTGTTTGGAGCCTTGATTTTGTGTAGCGCGGACGACACAGCTATTTGTTACTTGTATGCAGCCTTATGGCGACCTGAACGTAGAGTTCCCATGATTTTGTTTCATTCTTGGCTTGTTGTCGGTTTATTTTTCATTTGAGAGGTACCCCGTTGTAAGTAGTATTGATTGCCATGTGATTTTTCTTGAGATGAGGGAGTGCTGTGAATGAAAGTCCGTTTGTTTCATTGACACGGAGAAAATGTGCACAGGGTTTCTGTTTTTTAAAGGGGAGTTACTGTCTTTTACTAGACTATCAGTACATTTCACGAATATGATGTGCCTTCAGGCATGACCGCCTAACTTATAAAAAAGTCCAGTTGATAAAGTATCTGCATCAGTAGCGGCTTGTCTCGGTTGACTTTGTTTCATGCCCTCATTGCTTGGATAAGGGACACAGAGGAACTGTTAGTAAGTGCATCAGTCCGCTGATCTTTGAAGTTGAATGAAGTGTCAAAAAGCACTATGTGTGATGCTGCAAATGACGACAGCGCACTTTCTTTGTCCCTAGTTCCCCGTCCATAGTTGGATTACGAAACACGAAGGTTATAACACGAACACCGTAGAACACAAGAAGTTCCATGTGGATGTTGGCCATAAGCAAGGGTGTTCCTTAGCGTACAAGTGTAGAGTATCATCTTCGCACCATGAAGCCTATGCCATAAATTTTTCAATGGAGACATCCACTGCCTTCTAAGAGGCGCACACACACGAAACAAACCTGACAGCATCTTTGATATAGCTACTTATCAGATTTTGAAAACTCGTGAGAAGTCTACTGCGCGTTTCGTTCTCCCTCTAATCTTCGTTAAGTTGGCCCCGAACATCCGACAACTTTAGTTGGTGCCTGAACAACACACTGGGCAAATGTGAAGACAAACATTTGGTTACAACTAGGGACTGTATTGACCAAAGGCTGAAGTGAACCTCCCACTCATTATTTCCTGTTGTTGCGTAATACAACGAATTATAAAAGCTTGAGGTTAGGGGTAATCAATCCGGTTTTTCTAGCTGCCGCTGCGGACACACACAAGGAAACCATTCATAAGATTAGCAAAATGCACTCAGTTGCATATCAGTTTGGTTTTCACGGGAGATTCAACTGGATCTTTCGTTTTTGATGTTCTTGTGGGCATTTCCCAGTTAACTCCTCTTTTATAGGCAGATCAATAGGCATCACCGGAATTTTTCCTGAAAGAAGTCGTCCTGTCATCCAGTGAGTTCTTTTACTGCGGAAGAAACTCCTGTCCATCAAGGACTAAAGAGTCCTCACTGTCCTATCATGGGAAAGAGTAGTTAATAAAAACAACATGTGTCATCTGTGTAGGCGCAACACGCTACTCACAAGATTGTTGAAAACTCTCCGACAGTTCACGACCCGTTTCGCCCTTCGACTTCACTCTGATGCATTCCCCGGGTTCATCTCAACTTTATGTTCCACTTGAACCCAAATTGTATGGAATCTGCCATATAGTCTCACTTGCATGACAATTTGGTTTTTATTGGAGACTCGAATGAATCCCAGATGAATCCCAGATGAATCTCTCGTTTATGGTATTCTTCGACTGAATACACTTCAAAAAGGCCGACTCGTATTTCAGTTGGTAGGACGTCTCAGAGGACAGAGTATATTTTTGTGAAGGAAATTCACCCACGAGGCTGCTGGAAACTCTTTGACAGCCCATGACAGGTTTCGATTCGTCTGGGAATCCATCAAAATCAGACAGGTGTACAAAGAGAGTATTCAACCAATTTGGTCAAATTTGTGTTGAAGTAGAACCTAAAAACTCGAGGACTGCGCCTACCTGGTGAGCCCCAAGAAGGGAGAAGTGGGTCGTGGGCTGTCGATGAGTCTTTTGCAAACTTATGAGCAGTTTCAATCCAGTTTTTCTGGTCAGCCCTGCGAAGATTTACAGGTACTTCATGCTCAATCACCTGGTTAAAACCAGCGATATTGGATGATCACGTCAAGAGCAAAGAGGTGCTCTTAACCTCAAGGGTAAAGTGAAGGTCTTTTAATTCAGTCAACTAAACGTCACAGGATACTGCGGAACTACTCCGCATCTGTCTGCGGTTATAAATTTATATTTATTATTATACTGCTTTAAAAAATTAGCAAAGCTACAAAACTTTTCACTCGCCGCTTCCTGAACGTGATTCCGTAGATTTTATACGTTTTATTTCATGCACCTCTGGATCGCACTCATGGAGATGGAGTAGATTGTATGGCCTTGAATTTGGCGCAAGTTTAATTTTCTTATAAATGCTCCTTAAGGATAGATACTGCTCAACCATTCTGAATAATAAATTAACAGGAACTTTAGTATCGGTTAAGTTTAAGGTAGACGGAAGTTAATTATTTTGAAGGTGCAATTGTGGAACAATACCAGGATGATGAAAATTTAGCTTAGGCTTAACGAGTTTCAATCACGACTGTGCATTCCATTGAGACACATGAAGATGAGATGAAAGTTAGTCTTTCTGTTGCGTCCGAACAGAAGAATGACACAATCAGGTCAATACCAGTTTATCTAAGAACCTGATTTCTCACAGATGAAGTTCTTTACATGATAAATCTGGAGAGGACCAGTCAAGCGGCTCAAAGAACGGCCCCATTTCGGAAGGTGTGCGGACGTTGACTGAGCTTAGGACCACAAAAAGAGATGTGGAATGCCTGCTGAAAGTAATAAGACCTCATGTAATAAGGGCACTAGGGGCCCTTCTCGTTTAGCATTTATTTCAGGAGAATCAGATTTCAAACGGAACCAACCACGCAGAATGGTTAAATTACAAAATCAATTACACTGGCACATCCAAAAATGTACATGAATTATTAAACTACATGTGTTGGGGCTCGCCCGGTTGGTACCTGGTACCCGATCATCTTCCGAACAGGGACCTCCCCTTCAAAGTTGGCCACACTGACCAGGCCCCATGAGTGTCCCTATTAAGAAGGGGGAACCACCTTACCAATGAAAATATTATCTGAAAGGTTTTTCATGACGCCCTATAGGGCCACCTGAAGCATGAAGAAACATTAAAATAAGTTTGATAATGCTTTCCTCCAGTAACATATTGCCGCGCTCACATAAGAAATGCTTATGCCTGTGTGAATTGTTAAGTGTTTCGCAGTTTCCTAAACACTCTTGCTATAGCGACAATTTATTTATAGGTTTATCTTCCAAATGGTTGAACAGTATAAATCCCACTGGTATCATTTTCTCCGTTTCCTACTTGCAAGTACTTCATTCAAAATGGCTAAAAACAACCCCACGAACATATCAGCATGTAAAACAAGCAGGCTTGTTCGGTCATACGGACCGCTATTTCTTACCACAACTGTAGCGTTGCGAACGCACTGCTGCAACCCAATTCAACGGTAAAGTACTTTTCGCGATTTAATTTACAACCTTCAAGTAATGGACATTTAACAGGGTTGGCTCATTTCGTACATTAGTTCGTGTGCACAAAATCGAACCTCCATCCCCCGAAAAACATACCACCAAAAAAAACAAGCATATTTATTCGACGTAACGGACTCTTCACAAGGTTGCTGAAAACTCTCAGACAGACCGCTACCGTTTGGGGGTGACAAATACACTGGTTTACGAAGAACCTTTGTGCTAGCGTCCGTTTCAAATGAACTTCACGTTTACAGTATTCTTCAGGCTTATTTTGGGAAGCGTAATTTCAAAATCAACAGAAATAAATTAAACCGGCTCAGCCATGGGAGTAACGGATGTTGTAGACATGTAGATCATTCATAAAAGCTACCAACCTGTGAAGGCTCCTAGACAACTAAGGAAGAGAGGGTGACATGAGACTGTAAAAAAGTAGGTTTGTTGAGTGGTTCGCTCTCTTCTTCTCAGTACGCCCTTGCATCTTATATGCGTTGAGAGGAGGATGCTAGCAGAACATACGGGGCAAAACACGTTATCTTCAGTTGTAAAAGTCCCAAAGAGAACACACCTCCGATTAGCACATCAAACACGATTTGGAGTGAGGTCTATCGAGGAGTAATTTCTCCCAGAGAAGGTCTAGTACTCCTTTTTGCAGTAGTGGTATGTCTTGCAATCAGAGTAAAAAATAGTGGTTGGCCAAACTAGTGGACTTATATTAGCTTATGAATATCAGACTGAAGGTTGCTATTATATATCTGAGGCCAAGTTCGAGGACCATTCAGGCGAGTCTACACATGTTCAGGAACTGCTGCCTCTAGATTCAGTGCTATGGGTGATGAACGTAGATGGTGTCTTGTATGGTGGTGTATTAGCATGGTCTGAGTGTTACTCACGCGCTAGCTAATGTCGGCTTTCTGCTGGGCGAATAAACTAAGATAATTGGTTACAAATACTCACGAAAGTGATTAGGTCACAGCGTTTCATTCTTTTCGACTTTGCTCTATTCTCCTTCTCTTTACAGCACCCATTGCCATAAAATTGGAGGCTGTCGGCTCATCCGAAAAACGCTGGGTTAACAAACAAATTACCTTTTACTAACCCACATATTTTATTTATTGCTGACTGGTCCTAATGCCTGCCTCAATACATATTATGAATCTACTTGTGTTAGATACGATTTCTTCTACCTGTGTGAAGCAAGTTTTGTTGCAAGAGACCAAGATGTGGGATTCCCCCAAATTTTCCACAACTGACGTTGCTTACTTCTATCTGTCGCTGACGGGAAGGACGCATTAGTTGTCCCCAAGGTTTGGCTACCTTTCCGTTAGTCGGAATATTAAGAACTGAAGAACATGACAACACAACGTCAGGTTGTGTCCTAATCACCACACAACAATCTAAGCTGACCAATTCCATCATTTTCTTTTCAGTGCTCTCTTCCGCCTGATGGCGTCCAGTTGTTCAGTTTTGTCAACATTTTGATTATTTTTTCGACCGGTTCACATAAAACAAGGGTAGGTGGTGAAGCGAGCATTCGCATAAGGAGGTGGATTTGAAATGACGAGTGGAGAAAGTGATGTCAGTTTTAAAATAAAATTTCTTGCACACTGTTCCATTCATCTACTCCTCCATGAATATAAAAGTTCAAAAATGTGGGTACTGGAAACACCCGGGATGAGGTGGTACATGGAGAATAGAGAATGACTACGATATTAAACTTGAGATTATTGGATAACCATCACAACCAAGAACACTGTATGGATGTAACACACTACTCATAAGGTTTCTGACAAATCTTCCATCTAATGAGTAGTGTGTTGCGTCTTTACAATGTAGTGCGACACTGGCGTATCGTATCAAGTGAAACTTGAGGCGGCCTGGTGCATCACATTCAGCTGAAGACGAGCATCTCAAAAGAGAGATTTAGCTGGGATTCAGTTGGGTCTTTCGTGGAAAATAAATTAGCACGCAAATGAGGGTTTTTCGACAAGAACACTGCGGTTCAGTAGACAGCAGTCTGAACTGAATGGACTGAATGAGACAATAAGCACACAAAACTATCTAAATTGAGAGCCCATGACTTTAAATCACTTCAAAATTAAGAAAGTCAAGTATCCTCTAAACCTTCTCGCAACCAAATTTGTTTGGTTTAGCGTCCGAAATATCTCCGAATCTTGTCACACTGTCGAACGGTAACTAACTTGGCGTGAACCAGTCATGTGGATTAATGATCGCTACTTGTTGCTTGGTCATTCGCGAACGAAACCCAAAACAAAATGATGGGAAGCAAAATCGGTGTGGGACGCGAAAGACCAACCGATAGCCTGCGTCAAATTAGTCACGGTTGAGTGCCATGAGCCTGAGATAATTGGTGGACATATGGAAGCTAACTATTTCCGTTGGTCACAGGTCCACTGGGACAAAGTCTCGGAGATTGCGCAACTTTATTGTTCCAGGTGAGCAGATGATCAAAACAGGGAGACAGAGTGTCTTGGGAGGATATACATCAATTTAATGGACAGGTTGGGAAGTTTGGTCCCACGGCAAAATTTGTTCAAATGAGAAAGCAGTGTATTAAATCTCCTGTAATAATGAGAACGAAAATGCTTTGTCCAAATACTGATGAACTGCTAATCCTGTGAGCTGAATTTAAGCACTTCTGGAGTCTGGAACTTCCCGGCTGATATTAAAAACTCTCTCTCATCATACTGCAGAGGGGAAGATTACAGTAGCAGAGAAACCCTAGATACTACTTTTGCGTCAATACTAACGACTTATTGTAGTTTAATGCACCATGGAGTGGCAAAGTTTGTAAACAGATGAATAGTTTGACCCAGCCTTCAGACAAGCCACCTTACCATGGCATCATTTAGTTCCCCTATTTCACTAACCTACTGTTCATTTGGCCTATTGTGGGGTGGTTTCAGACAAGTTTGCGAGCTCAAGTTCTGTCTGCCTTAGTGGATCTTGCCAAGAAGTTCATCTGGTGAGGACTACTAACGGCCGTGGAAACTAACAAATTTTACAAGTCGCCCACCGCTAATGCTAGCCTATCAGGGCGTACCAGCAGAATAATCACTGAGTAGAAAAAGCAATGGGTTTACTGCATTGCAATTTGTGTTTTTATTCTGCAATCCGACTTCACACTTGCCAAAATTCCCGAAAGATTCCTAGCGCTGTTTCTCTTCTGTATAACGCAAGAAAAACTATGAATGTGTGTAAATCTGGTGGGAGAAAGGAGTGGTGAGCAGCACTGATGATATCCCTACGAGTGCTGACGAAACGTTTGCATACTGGTTGCCAAGCTGGCTGAACAAGTCTGCGGCCACCTGATCAACTGTCACATGCAGAAGCTATTCCAAGCAGCCTAGGTTCACAACAAGTTGCTTTGTATTAACTGGTCTACAAAGGAGAGGATGCATACGAATTTCTGCGTCTACTGACCCTAATTTGCGAGCAACGAAGAGCACTTAGTGGTTTACTATTAGATACGAAAACTAATGAGAGACAGCCTTGCTCAAACGACGGCGTTTTCTATTCACGAGGTTTAGACGGGGTGTTTGGTATTTTTGAAAATAAATGGGCCCATGCAGCACTTAGTTTTACTCATATTGCTAGCCAATAATTCCAAAAACTGGCTAAAACATGCAAACACTGCAGTGCAATATTCAGCTCAAAAGTGACAAGGTCATATGGATTGCAGTTTATTGCGTGAATCAAACCAGCCGACGGCAGAACCATTTGTGGTGATTTTCCAGGGTCCATCTAATGAGTAACAATATTCTGGTAAAAAAGGAAAGTCATTGAGAACTGGCGGTCAGTTTTCCGGATTTGCGATTGGTCTACTGGCAACTCCTCGACAGAAGCTGCTGGGTGAAGTGGATTTGTTTGAATAATTTTACTCCTAGGATATTAATGACCAGGTATGCTTATATGTTTTTATGAAACCTAAGTGCCGCCTACACAATGCAGACCGAAGTGACAGAGCAGATAATTAACACGGCAAAAGTATCAAGTCTTTGTGTGTAACTGCCCCGTTTCTTTGCGGAAAACCTGAGCTTCCTCAGCCAACAAGCTTAATTGTGTATCCCAATGTGGCAGTTACTGCATTTTTGGAGGCATTCTTCCTCTGCCTCCTGACTCTCTGGAATAAAACTTATACTTCTGCCCTTCGAAGGAAAAAGTCTTCATTTGTTTGTGGACGATCTCACTGTCTTCTCTCATCCTCTGACTTACGGTGTGGAGTTTCATCACATCGATAAGTTTCTCATCTACACAAACAAACAATGCTTATTTGTACCAGGTTGCTCATGCACACATGTGGCTAAGATTTTATTAAATATGTCAACAGCAAAAGAGAGAGATTCATACCCTTGTTTACAGAGGCATACATAGACAAACAACTCACTACCTCCCTGATCCAATCAAAGAATAGGCAATTACAGTTGATCCGCTATCACTGCCGCACCTCATCCCAAGAGATAATCAGCTTTTCCCAAC
Source organism: Opisthorchis felineus (assembly GCA_004794785.1). Classification (NCBI taxonomy): domain Eukaryota; kingdom Metazoa; phylum Platyhelminthes; class Trematoda; order Opisthorchiida; family Opisthorchiidae; genus Opisthorchis; species Opisthorchis felineus. The sequence goes on along the minus strand of SJOL01006361.1, from coordinate 102,641 downwards.
TGTCTTCTTTCGAAAACAGGCATACAAACACAGACAACAACATGCCTGTTAGTGTTGTTGTATTAATGATGCTTGTGTTCCGAACGGAAATAAACCAGCGCCTATCGAGAACTACAAAATTCACCTCAGGCCAAGACAGACGGGGACAGTTGGGCTGCTCATCCAAGTGTTAACGCACCTTCTGTTCCTTCACAGATTCATGGGTCACTTTCCCTTGTGCTTGCGCGCCTAGACTGAAGACAAGGAGGAATTTAAGAACATCGATGAGGACTTTTTGAATGTTCTACAAGGAAAAAGCAATCCAAAGTATCGCAAGATAACTAAGTCTATCCAGACATAATCAATTCAGCACCCCTCACGTCAAAGAAATTAGTAGCTCCTGCTTAGCTCAAGTGAAGTGCATGATGAACATTATTTTTCAACCAATGGTAAGTATTGTACAATGCTTTTACAAAATTATCGAAATAGCAGGTAGCCTGCAAAACTATTCAGGTTGTATTCAGCTGTGTTTTTGGATGGGAACCGTGGAATGCAACTAGAAATTTCCAGCAGACACTGTTATCGCATACCTTGTCATGCTGAAGTTTGCGTACACTAGGTTATTGTATCAGACTAAGCTAGTTTTCTATGGAACAACATGATCCATATTTATCAGGTGGCTGTGGACACACTAGTATAACCAGCTTTAAAACAGCTCAGTTCTGCCCGGGTTTATCAGATTTCAGAACTAATAGGCGTTCAGAAAAGATCCATTTCGGTTGGCTACTTCGAGTAACTTGTATTCTCTGAAGAGCTGAAATCTTTCAAGAAAAAACTTTTGTTCCGTAAATTAAAATGTGCATGGTAACGCGAGGAGATTTGGCAATATTCAATAGAGATCTCATCCTGTAAGTGAAACCAATCTATGCTGAAAAGCTGGAAAGCACTGTACAGCTGTTTCGTCCTTATGGGGAATCATCAGCAGTGCGCCTTTCATGAAAATTCCAAAGATTTGAACCTGAAATCTTTCGGTTAGTCGCTGAATACTTAACCACTCGGTCGCAAGTGGCCGATCAGTAGTGTGATTGGCTCTAGACGGGGCATAGCGCCACTCATCCTTCAATAAAGGAAACCACATCACATGGTCATTTATTGATTGGTTCCTCGAGTGACGACTTCTGAGAATGGAGTTTCACATATCTAGTAAAATTATCCTTCCTCCGAGCTGCCTATTGGTTCATGGTAATTTTGTTCAGAGAAAAACAACTATATAAAGGATAACAGATGTGTTACCCGAATTTTCTGTCCAGTTTATTTTAGGCAGTCTGGACCCTTAGGTATCAAATGATAAGAACAGTGTGCTTCGTCGTCATAAAAAAATTTTGGTCAAAGCCTGGCACTATCTCGAATAAGGTGTACTAAATCAAACGTTCTTGTCACGTTCCTCGGTTAAATGTTTACAAAGAGATGGATGCTTTAAGTGGACCGCCTGATAGGAAAGAAGAAAAGTATGGAGTACAGTTCGATTTGTTTGTCGTTTTTCCGGTCTATTGGCGAAACTACAACTACAACTGTTTAACTGAAAACGAATCAGTGTCTCAGCTCCGACAGCCTTAATAGTCAAGCATCTTTATTTCCGGTTATTTCCTGTGTGTCATACATAATGAAAGATTACTGTCCAAGGGAGTGTCCTGTATAGTCGATATATATTGTCATGTCCGATTTCGGCGTGTTCACCCTTGCTCTTCAAACAGTATTTTAAGAAGTTATTCGACCCACCTTTTGAGGCGATCTAGTTGCTGTGTTCGTAGCTCCAATAGGTTGAGCGTTTCAGCATGCTGAAACTGAAGTTTACTGTATCCCGATCCAGCGATTGACCAGCTGACGCATACATTCCGGG
>SJOL01006361.1:51461-95727 GCA_004794785.1 Opisthorchis felineus | reverse complement strand
CATAAAGGATGCAAGTACTGTGATTGGAATGACTGCCCCCTCGCTCTCTTCCCGGTTTCGGCTGCACATCTCTGGTGATGCAGAGGCCGCTACAGCTGGATATACTGGGGTGGGTTTTGTATTGACCGACTAAGCGGAAGCGTCTCTACTTGATTGGATACCCGTTGATAGACTCCTCTACGCCATTCGTTTGACGATGTCTGTGAGAAAATCTCGAAAATGCGAGGTCCATCGCAATCTCTTTATCATGTCAGCTTATGCCCCAACTGACTGTAGCTCTGAATCTGCCAAAGACAGTTTCTATGACGCACTAGGTGCTCTTTTACAACGGGATAAAAGCTCAAACATTGCTGTGGTTGGTGGTGATATGAACGCCCAGATAGGCAGACCAAGCGCTGCTAAGACCCAACTGGGTGGTCGTCTTGGGTTGGACACCAGACACACGGAAAGCCGAGATCGTCTGCTTTACATGTGTGCCGACCACAGGCTGTTCCTTTGCAGTGCCAACTTTCGGAACATCGGAATTCGCTTGGCAACGCGGTGTACACGAACGAACCAGCCTCAAATCCTAATAGACCACATCGTCTCTAGTTATCGGTGGCTCCTTCTGGAACACTGGCTTGGACTCCGACCATACACTTGTACGCTGTTGCTTTTCATTGCGCTTTTCAGGTTTACGCAAAACGCGCACAACTGGCTTAGTCATTGGGAAGCTGGTGGACCCAGTAATCAAACGAAACTATCGGAACCTGTTCCTCGAACGCCTGCCGGACGGTCCGATGTCGGATGTAAACAGCCACTTGCAAAAGATATCCAAAGCCATACTCAGAACCAGAACTTCTGTTTACGGTACAACCCAGCCAACCTCATCCAAACATTGGATCTCTGATAGGTCCATGTCTTTACTGGAGGCCCGGAGTCATATTCCTCCTGGCCGCAACCACAACTCCATCCGACGCATCATTCGACGCCAGATGAAACCGAGTGTCCGTGAAAATCAAGAAGCTTGGACGACTCGAAAGACAGAAGAAATAAATGACACAGAAAATGCTGGAAACGTCCGCAAGTTGTTCCACTTGATTCGTTCGACTGGTCCTCGGAAGCCTTTTGCCAGCGAAATTATCAGTGACCAGAATGGCTCCATAATACCCAGCAAAGCAGAACGTTTGGACCGCTGGGCACAGTATTTCGAACATCAATTCAGTTGACCACCTGCTATCTCCAATCCGGAATCCTGAGCTTCAACAGAAAGGGGAACTGTGAACATGGAACGCCCCTCAGCCTTAGGAGTGTTCGAGTGTGTATCTCTAATAAAGCGTCATCTTGCTGCTGGTTCTGACGACCGCCCACCTGCTCTTTTCAAGGATGGCAGTGTGTTTCTCAGTCAGTGCCTGTCTAACCTATTTGGGTCTATTTGGGAGAAAGAGACCGTCCCAGACAACTGGGGTGAATAGATAATAGTGCCCATTTTCAAAAAATTACTCGCAGGGAATGTAGTAAACACAGAGGTGTTAGTTTCACTCCTGTTGTAACAAGGCCTCTGGCGTCATTGAGTCTTCATCATCTAACGGCGACACGCGAAACCTTAACTCATGAAAATCAAGCGGGATTTCGACCGGGTAGATGTTGGTTTGACCACATCTTCAAATTCCGTCAGGCGTCAGAGCAACGCCACATGTACAGAAGACCCATAATCTTAGTGTTCCTTGATTCCAAGGGTGCGTTCGATTCCGTCGATCGGTCAGTAGTCCTAACTACACTTGCTCAACAAGATATTTCCCAGGAGTTTGTGAACATAATCCGATCCCTATTTTCACATACCTGTGAGCGTGAGGGCGTATAGTAAGCACTACAAAAGCTTCCTTACAAAAAGTGGTGCCCGGTAAGGATGCCCACTCTTTCCATTCTTGTTCAAATTCGACACTGATGAAATAATGAAGCGAAAGTTGGAGGGTCTTCAAGACCTCAGTGTTCAAATTGTTGCTGCTGAGAACCTTATCGATATATAGTACGCGGACGACATCGCCCTCATCTTCGAAGACCAAGGCAAAGTATAAGCCCTGTTGAACAGACAGACCACCATCATACCACCCTTCGGCATGCGCCTAGCACCTTTAAAATGTAAAGTCATGATTCAGAAAGTGCAGTCTCCGAACATACCCCTTACACTTCAAGGAGAATCACTGGAGATTGTGGAAAATTTTACATACCTCGGTGGTTGTATTAGCTCTGACGGAAGTGTGTCTGATAAATTCAGTGCAAGTATCCCAAAGGCCTGAATCACGTTTGGTAATTTGTGTCACTTGTGATGTCAAAAGGCATATCACATGGTCTTAAAGTTCACATGTACCAGGCTACATTAAGGGTTGTGTTGTTGTGTGGCTGCGAGACGTGGCCTCTGCGGACAGAAGATGTGACGTGTCTTCAGATTTTTTACTACCGATGCCCCAGAAGCGTTGCTGGTTTTGGATGGCGTCAACGGATTAGTAACAAGGTGATTAGAAAACGTGTATTTGGTTGTACAGCAGGTACTTCAATCGTGGAAAACATCCAGCGCCATCAACTGCGGTGGCTCAGTCATGTGCTACGCATGCCGAAACACCGTCTACCGAGACGAGTGTTGTTCTCCGTGCCTCCTACAGAATGCCGCGAACCGCGAGATGGACAACGTATGACTTGATAGACGGGTGGGAAAGAGATTTTAAAGAGTCTGGGTGTTGCTGGTGTTGTACGCCTTCCCGGATGGGGTCTAGGTGACCCTGCCTGTGCTTGGCTGAAGACATTGGAAGAAATGGTGGCTGATCTATGCCAGTGACGTTCTTGGTGTCACTTGCTTTCCAAATTCTCTGGTTGAGCTCCCGGAGGTTTAGGCACCCCAGAATGTTTGACATAGGCCAGCACTAGTTCCCCTTCCCCACCCATTCTTTCTCTCCCCTTTTCACTTTATGGCTTTAAATATAATTAGATGAAAATATAAATGTGAGTAATAATAATAGTATAAATATAAGTAGATGGAAACGTCACAAACGAGAGATTCATCTGGGTCCCTGGTGAGTCTCTCGCAAAACCAAATTGATTTGCAAATGAGTGTATTTCTTGAAAACAGTCCAATTTGGGTTCAAGTAGAACATAAGGTTGATGAAAACTCGGAGACTACGCCTGCCTGATGAGCCCCAAAAAGGGCGAAACCGGTCGTGGGCTGTCGAAGAATTTTCAGCAACCTTATGAGGAGTGCATTGCGTAAAATTATATGCATCGCGATATCTCGAATATCGTAGCAACTGGAACATGAGGCGGCCTGGTGCAGCACATTCAGTTGCATGGAAACATCACAAACGAGAGATTCAGCTTGGTTCCTGGTGAGTCTCTCGCAAAACCAAATTGATTTGCAAATGAGTGTATTTCTTGATAATCAGATGAACTTTATGGCCGTACTACTGTAAAGCGCCAGTGTCAACAGCTATGTTGCTATCTCTGGTGATGATGTTGGTGATGCTGATAATGATGATGAAAGGTAGGTGGCAAAGTCCTGAAACTCATGGACTAATTTCACCGCCAACGCCAACGCTTTGAATGAGAGCCTATTTCTCGATTCAATCATCCTCTGGTTTTGGGGCCTTACTTTTGGCCAGAAGAGGAGGTAATGTTGAACGGTCACAGTGTGAGGCAAGAGAAACATTTTTCTGAAACGTTCATCCGATAAACGAACCTCTGCAAGGGCAAATCCAAAGTTTGACGGATTTCACCAATAGTATCTCTAAATTTTTCAGGTGATCAAAATACAAATATGATATAAGAAGTTACGAAAATCATTCATGGTTTAGTGTAGGAGCAATATGGATGCACGGTAAGCCCTGGTAAGTTTTGTGAAGACGTCAGACCATGAAAATTGAAGGATTAATAAAAAGGACGCATTTACATTCCCGTACAAACAGAAAAGCAGTTCTGCCAAGGTGTATAGAAAAGGACGGGACAGGTGTCAGCAACATTACACCCCTGATCGAAAACTGGATGTGGCAGCGGTTGATACAAGGAATCCAAACACCATTTATCAGAGCAGCCCAATAAATTTGCAACATTAATAATCAGGGTAAACAACTTGTTCCCCCCTCCAATACGATAATTCTCATGAGATTAGTGGAAACTCTGCAACAGATTGCCATCAAGTTTATCGTCTTAAAGCTCACCAAGTAGACTTTATGTTAACTATTTGGATCATCTCAATTTCTGCTTGAATATAACATGGTTGACATAGAGAGTCTGACGCCACAAGTGAGTGTCTAACTATATGCAATTTAATCTATGAGACCTAAGCTATTGTCATTTCTAACAGCTCCATCTACTGCATAATCTACAGCCCTAAGTGCTTTGGAGTGATTGGCTCAAGAATATACCTGGCGATGAGAAGACAAGCTTAATCTAAGGATTGCAGTAACTCTCTAATGTTGAACCTATGGCATTGATTCGACGTAATCTATGGTTGTTCTTATGGATCGCCCGAATTAATATCTATTTGCTTCCCCGGTAAATTAACTGTCTTCCTTGAGTTGCTGAGCTCATGCGCTTTGTCTCGCTGGTTACCAGGAACAGAAATTTTGTGAACCTCTCAACCAAAAATTGTGATAATTTAGCTAGAGGTAACACATTTATCTTAATGCTGATGAGAAATCTTCGACCGCCCACTACCGGTTTTGCCTTTCCTGGAGCTCACAGGTGGGCGCAGTCCCCGAATTTCCATCAACCGTATGTTCTACTTGAATCCAAATTGGACGAAATTCGCCAACTATCCCCGTTCGTACGCTAATTTGGTTAACTGAATATAATCATAAACCAGAGATTCACCTGGATTCAGTCAAAACCAAATTAGTGTGCAGATGAGAACATTGTGAGTGCTGCTTCATGTTTTGACGGAAAATTTGACCACAGTGTCAATTCTGCATTTTGTAGTTTATCATGTAAATGGTACATGATACAGTTAGGAACCTATTGTAGTGAAGCATCCATAACGTGAATTAATTGGAAGTACAACTGCTTCGTAGTTTTGCTGGTGGATTACGTCGGTCTTTCTTTGTAGCACCGTCTCACTCATAATACTGCTTCCCAAAAATTGAACCGTATGTGAGACTGCTGCCAACAAGCAAAACGTTGTGGCCACTAATTAAGTGATACCAGCCGGTGCATAAAGTAGAAACTAAGCTGCAGCCTGAAATTAATCGTGGTCTGCCGCCACATTTGCAGCAGGCCGTGGGAGACGAGAATACCTGGATTTCTTGTCATCAGGACACCACGGGTAAATATACTCTTTGGTTTCGATGGAATGACCACCGTCATTAAAAACGTCAGTAAGATTTAAACAAAACTAACGTTATTTGCAGTTTAAGTGAGGATTGTTAAATTCGATTTATTATAACGATTTTCTCAACGCAGACGTGTGGGAGTTTGCACGCATCTTAAGTGCCTAAGCAACGTGCTGACCTCTTTCACTTACAGTCTAGTTAACTTGTTATCGGATGTCTGTTTCACATAAGTGACCGTCTTGGGACCACCAACAGCGCAGCTTAGCCCGGCAACTCCTTATTCGTGCCTTATATCAGAAATTTGGGCACGGCTAGAGCAAACGAGTAGCTCATTTTTTATGGGGGGAGGGGCACAGCAATGACCATTGCATCAGTTTTAACGGCACTGATTCACCTCTGTACTCTAGGTTGAAAGTTCCGGTGGAATTGAGTGTGACTGTTTTCTCCAAATACTGATGCTCACTTTTTAGTCATAAAGTGGATACGGACTGTCGAAAGCATAGGTCGGGATTAACAACGATAATTACACGGTAGATTCTCAGGTTTTTGCCCTTGGGTTCTATTATTCCGGGTCAGTGTTCGAGATAGAAAGTGGGCGGTCCAGTTGCATCTCCCATCAGAGACCAGTTCATAAATCGCCAGCCTGTAGGTGATCTCTTGAAAGTTCTGTTGAAAACGGGCAACCTGGATAAACCAATGCTTAGCTCAGACAACGGGTTAACTTTTGATAAATATATTCATTGGTACTCCTTGAAGAATAGACCAGGCAATCAGTATTTGTCCGTACTAACCACAAGGTGAACCAGTGCAAATTTAATGGGCGTTATTTGCGTAGCGCAGACCAGACACACCTTTCTTAAGCAGCTGCATCAGCTCGTCAGTATTCACTCGTATTTGCATTCATTTGATGAGTTTATAATCAGCCATCAGCTGCTCCCTTGACTGATCTTGAGTGACCGGTATCCTGTGGTTGCCCACCCTGATGGCACCAGAGCTATGCCACAACTTTAGGTCCCTAGTATTTTTTCAAGGTGCAAAAATTCATCACACACACATGCTCTCTCTCTTGAGCTCAGCTGCAAAGCCGCAGTTACTACAGTTCACTATCCTAGTTTATGCATGCAGATTTTTTGCTTTTGGGTGGATGGACTGCCAACTTTTGCATATGAGGACAGTTAGGTTACAGTGTCTTGAATCTTACCACCATTCGCAAGGTCAATCCAGTAGCGGTCTCACCCTTCCTGTGGTTAATTGGATAGGCCTAGTTCCCTTATTTTCACCAGAATTATTTCGTATTTGAGTTTCTTGCTTCTCACTTTTAGAGTGAGGCATGAGGTGCCTCACCAAGTAGCATTGTGTTTTATTTCAGTTGTATTAGCCTTCCTTATTAAAAGGGGCAAATTTTTGTCGGTCATTTCAGACGGTCCTTCAGAGTTCGCTACGAATAACGATGAAAATGCTTAGCTTAGTTATCGACTCCGTGGCAACAAGTGCACAGCTTTTCGCCTCCCAATTGTCTGCCGGTGGTTGTGAACAACCACCAACCCATGGCTGCGCACCACTACGCTCCCTAACAACGCATTGATGATTGGTGATGAAAGATTTGCAATCAAATTGCCCAACTCAGCGAACAAGCCAATGAACATCTACTCTACCTGAGCTACCAACATTTTCCTCTGTAGAAAATTACATCTCTATATTGTGGAACAAATGTTACAAGACTTCGAAAGCTTCACATTTGAGTTTTCAATATTCTGTCCACTCGTCTTTTAAAGGGTGATAACGTAATACCCAATAGTTGGGTTATTACTATAAAAAATAAACAATGCATTTTATAACTGGTCGCAGCTTTGTGTGTGTAAAAAGTTTCGAAATACCGTCAAACGAACCACTTTTGTTCTGTCGTATTTTTGAACTGTTTTGAAACAACCTTTGAAAGCTGAAACATATCGGCTACTTCTGAGTGACACTCCACTGAGGTTGATACACGACCACTGCATTTTGGCCTCGATAAAAACTGAAGGCAATTCTCAAAAAAATTTCTAGTACCTGACTGCAAATCCTTGGGATAGAAGCATATGATTAGTATTTATTATGCGTGCTCACAAACAGATGTTTACGTGTAGTTACTTCTCACTGTTTTCCTAATGGCTAACATCAAATTCTCAAAACACACCCTCCCCTACTCTGGTAAAACGTGTCGAAACTTTGGCAGAAGAGCAGCACGCACAACAGCTTGAGTACCCACCTGCGGCAGATAATTATGCTTGATTTGGCTTACTATCACGAAGATGACCGGGGTAAGTATTTGAAGTTAGCGGAACTAATCTCCTTTTTAAGGTTTCTTCGACTAAAAATCAAGTAAATTAGTTTGAGGAGAGGTGAAAAATGAGCTACCGTCCTTGTTTTTCACAAACGAAACACCTCCGAAAAACCGCACGACGCTTTTCGTTGCCTTGGAGTGTAAACTATTTTCAACTCAATATTTGAACGTTCGCTATCAGGAGAAACTGCCAAGTGATGGATGAATATGAAATTTACAAGGAAACCCTGTGAAACTGGAGACTGAGAGAAAACGTTTGCAGTCATTCAGTATAAAACAGAATTCGGCCAGGTTACTTCTTCACATGGTACCCTCCTCAAAATTTAGACTTCTGGCTTCATCTATTTTTTAAATTATTCAAGTGAAAAGGTTGGTCCGGAGCTTTTCGTGGGTTTGCAAAGAGTGATGGCTACCAGAAACCATTCAAAAATCAAACTCCCCTGAAAAGCTCTAGAACTAAATCTTGTGCGTTCCTCTTCAGTTTTTAGTTGAACTCTAGTTGTATGCTGGAAAGTGTGAAGGGATCAGTTGGGTATTTAAACTGGAAGTGCAAGTAGAGGCGGAAAAATGAAAAATGCACACGTGAAGCTGAGAAGTGAGTTCCTCTGATAGCCCAGTTGGTGGAACCCTCGTTCTGGAACAGTGTTGAAGCAATCAGCATGCCCAACTGGTGTTTACGTGCGAATACGTTTGTGGTGATAACCTCGATGACTAAGGCTCCATCAAAGATTTGCGCCAAGCGAGCTGTAGGGAAGTTTATTCCCATTAGATGGTTAGTGATTACACTATACTTTAACGCGCACCAGACTGACGCAGTAAAATATATGTCGATTACTGATCGTTCGGTACATCAAGCAAACAACTCACATAAGAACTGTGCTCGTCCAGACAAGAGGTTATTGGCAAATAGTATTGATCAGTCTAACCAAAACCACAGGCCACCATTCGAAATGGAACTGTGGCCAAAATAAAAAAATTGGTCATGATATTTTAATCATCATCTTTCCGGAGAATGTGTAAAGTCTGATAAACATATAAGATACATTTATTAGTTTTTGTCCTTAGCGACTGCCGCAGCACTTGTATTTGTTGCTCAATCAAAGGGTAGTGCTTTAACAAAGAAAACATTGAAGCATGTAATGACATGAGAAAAAGAGCGAGATATTTCGATTTTTCGTTGCCGAAAAATAATTGTGGTGTGATGAGGAAATCTTTAGCCGTAACTTTTGATGAAGTGGCGGAAGTTTGCACATTTATCACGTATGCCTTACAACTGTACGAAAATAGCCACTTTGAATCAGTGGTCCGGTAAATCAGCGATAACTTCGTCCGCGGAAGGTTTCGCGAGACAAAACATGTTTGTGGGAAACAGCTTCCCGCTCGGTGAGATTAGCTGCTGACTGAATGGTTATTTTACGAAGTTGCTGTGAATGTTACACCTCATGGAGACGATGAAAGGTCGAAGCAGGCCATTATCGGTTTCCTCTTTTTAGTGCCCATCTGTTAGAGCCAGCCCACAAATCTCCATCAAGATTTTCCCTCCCTTTGGACACCAAACTACATGTAAGTTGCTAAAAACATTAATGAACATGAACTGTCCCTTTTGTGGCAAATTCTGTTAAACAGTATCCCTAACTTCCAGCAACAGGTTAATTTACAAATCACTGTTTAGTGAGGTATGTTTTAACTTCGTTTTACCGCTTTTGATAAAAAGCGCGGTTAGGTTACCAGGCCATAACAAGCCCACAAAATGAGTTGTGTCAACCGTAAGGCGACAAAACTGAACCAGTTTTAGAATAAAAAACATAAAAACCCTAAGGTAAGAAGGACATCTGTGGAGATGCATGTCTTCTAACCAAAGAACGCTCAGCTCATGATTTAAGGCCTCACACTATGTCGGTTAAATCTTGCTCCGAACCGTTTCTCCTGGCTTTGGTATTTATTCGACTGGCACACAATTCTTCCATTCTCATCGAATTAGGTAGGCCTCTGAAGCTTGCAAATCGATGACAACTATGCACTACAGTGAACCCTGAAAAGGACTATAGACTGTTCCAAAAGTTTGCACAACGTTCGACTGATTCCGACTGAAGTAAGCAGCTGCACCTTTAAGGGAAAAACCTACAAACCTCCGGGAGAATTGAACTGCAAACTTGGAGACAGAGCAACCGATAAGCCAAGAGTCTAAGACCATCAACATCGAATGCCCCAGACAGTGGTTGTGGATTAATAGGATATTGGGAAATGATTAGACAGACGCGCATTTGAGTTTATTTTGCTCCGTTGAGTAGGTTGTAAATCAAAGCCTTTTGTGAGGTGTGCTCACAACTTCTGACCTGATAAACCTAATGGTAGGATAATTAGGTTAAGTTGCAACATGTTTGTGAACTGCTATATCGATAAGTGACCGATCGTACCAGACAGTACGTAGTTGTCCATAGGCCGGTTTTAATAGAGTGACTTTCAGCACAGCCTCCGGCTGTGAATAATTGGACAGGTAAATAGTCGATTCCACGGATCACTAAATTCCAATCTACGCATGCTTATTTTCTTCTACCGGAAAAAATCCCTTTCACGAATGGTTGTTCTCTGTCATTTGTGTCGTTCTAGCAGAATTTAACTACCCGTTCAATCTGGCAAAAGGACGAAATTACACTCCATTCCGGTATAAAGTAACTCTGAGAGAAGTTTCACTAATTAAGGTAAGTATTAAGTCGGACATCATAAACTTCAACCACAGGATCGTTTTTGTTTTTATTCACTCTCTTCAGATTTGTCCACAGGAGACACTGGTCGCCTTCTTTTTGCGTGATGAATATTGCCTGATGTCGTCATATCTGTAGACTTTAGGTTTGCATCTAAAGCATTTGCGATAGCATCCATGTAACGTATGTTTATATGGCAGCCGTTGATGTTGATCGCCTTCTAGTTTGATCATGAACACACTAATCCGTATTTGGTCAAGTTTGGAACACAGTACTTCATCTTCCAATTGATGTACTAATCTCCGTTAGATTTAAATGCATGTCAACAGATCAGATCACGGATAAAAAACCGATACCAGCCAAGATCCCCCCTAAATCACTTGCGTAACGCGTTGCCTCTACTGAGAGAAGGTTCATCAATAGGGACGAAACATCAGACGGAAATAGCTTCTGAAGCCTTTCACTCAATTTTTTATTAATTACCAAGGACGAACAAGTCGGGCACATGTTATTGTTACACAGACTCTTCCAATGCTTTAAAGAAGGTAGACAATCATTATGCTAGTGCAGGATGTAGACAATTTGCCACTTTCCAGAGTGGAAAGTCGGTTTTGGGTATTTTGGGTTTTGACGTTTGGTCGAACTTATCCGAACAGTAAAGCATCAATGAGTACCTTTTGGTTCAGAAGAGTGAGCTCTCCTAAAGTCTTAAACTGCTTACTAATCTTTTCCGACCTTTGTTTTGGAAAAAATCCTCCCTAAAAGTCATATTTGGTTGGATTCTCCACGACGCAGGTTTTTAAAAATAATTTTTAGCCTCTATACTTTCCGTGCATGATAACACCGGAGACGGAACGGTTGTCTCAACATATTGTTATTCGAAGACACTTGTGCTCAACCATCTTGATGAGTCAGCTCAAATCGCGCTATTCCGCTCAACAGAGAATCTGTGTAGGATGTCGCACGAGCTACACGTTGAGAACATCTGAGGAAGGCGGACGCAGACTGAGTCAATGAAAAGAAGATTGGAATGGCAAGTGAACTGTGAAGCAATGTGTGTAATTCGTCAAAGTGGCTTCCGATAGAATCCAATGGACCGTAATTGTGCCCGACAAAGTGAAGGCAAGTTTAACACAAAAAACAGCTCTTCAACAAGAAGTTCGGATATTGGTCAACAGCAGGAAAACTTAAAGGTGTGAAATGAACAAGGCGAAAAATGTTTTGAAACTACTCCTGGTTATTCAGGCAAAAACAAAGATGTTGCCGTCTCGGTATACTCCAAATGCCACTGAGGTTTTGATAACGGTCTAGAATAAGAATAAAATGCTACCTGCTGGGAACGGACCGGTACAGTGTACTTAGATGGAGTCGTCAACCGAAGAAAATGTCTATCTCCTTTTTAACTGCTGACTATAAACTGAAAAAAACCCAACGTTGGGAGCGATAACACGTATGTATTTTTAATAAAAGCTTACAACAAGTCAAACAGAGCATCAAGATTTCAGAACAAGCGTGTCTTTACTTGATATCTGGTTTTCTTTAAACTTAAGCTATAGATTGCGAATATAGCAAAGAACTTAGGATTATCATGGACCAGAAGAATACTGCCGCACTGGCTTGATGACACTAGCTATCTTTCCGTCACATTCTTTTCATATTTTTTGCCTTGGTAACGCAAATGCTGAAAATGAGCCCGCTCCTCTGCTTACAGTATTTCAAAAAGCTGAAGCGACTTTTCAGTTTTCCAAATTTACAACGTGTCTCTATAACATGCAAAGGACTGCCTGTGGAAAAGCTGGCTGATGAGCCAGCAGTACACCAGCCTAGCTGTAACCATGAGCTTCAAAGTGACTCGTCTTTACAAGCCGATGGCAATGCTTTTCTGCTGTTATTGTGATGCAAAAATTATTGCGAGTTTGCAATACAGGCTTCTTTGTGCATTGAGAATAAGTTCTAATTTGGAGCTTTTCAATGACTCTGAAGTCAGGTGGAAATGCGAAATTTAAGCAACACTGACCGATAGAAACTATGAGAGTACTTCTACTTGGTAGGTCAAAGGAAGGGCAAAACTGTGGAACGTCGGGGAGTTTTCAGCGACCTTGTAAGTAGAGTGTTCCGTCAAAAACACCGTGTCTTACTTCAACCATTATCTTTCCATCTATTATCATTAAACACATAAAGCAGAAACAGCATAGCGCTCTAAATAAAACCCATGCAATCGATCAGCCGGTAAGATTTATCACGTTTCGTGTTTGTTGAATTTTACGTTGTAAATAGGTAAACTGCCGAGTTGTAAAATGTTACAAACTGTCATTACGGGAATTTCACGCTGGTATAACTGTAGCAGTTCACTATAACCGTAACATTGCAGTCCCGCCCTTACTGAGGTTTCCCTTTCCGAGTATTTGCTCATTCGGAGTCTGATTTCAAACTCTGTTGGGACTTTTTAGTTACCATTATCGTTTGGTTGCAGCTTGACCCAAGTCCTCCCAACTAGCTGAAACAAGCACGAAATAGCACAAGCATCTCTTGATAAATAAGTTTAAAATGCCAGTTTTGTAATCGATGCTGGTTGATTGTTCCTACTTGTATATGCTTTTTTGTGTACAGTATTGCAGCGGCTTACATATCGTAGATATTATACTCGCACTTTGGCACTGCGTGAAAGAATTTCAAGTCCAAGTAATCGTCCACCCTGCTCCGAGCGGTAAAAATATTGTGTGCGTTTTGTTGCATAAAGAACTGAACATGCTTTGGTGTGTGCTGTTGACTCTAGTTCGACACCACGCACAATGAAACGGCAAAAAGTGAGTGCATCTCAGCGCACAATGTAATCAGGCCTAGTTGGACCCGAATTCGGACAGACGTTCCTAACAATCCCTCTGATTAGTGAAATACACTAGTTTTCATATCAATGTGGTTTTGACGGGAGACTCACTTGGAACCCAGCTGAATCTCTCATTTATGACGTTTTTAACGAATTGAACGTGCTGCGCCAGACCATCTCATGTTTTAGGTGGCTCAATATTCGAGATGTCGAGATAAACTGTATAGACGTAATGCACTACTCCTAAGGTTGCTGAAAATTCTTTTATAGCCGAAGACCAGTCTCGCTCTTCTCATCAGGCTCATCAGGTAAGCTCAGCCCCCGAGTTTCCGTCAATCTTATGTTCTGCTTGAACCCAAATTGCACGAAATTAGCTGATGAGCCCCAAGAATTGCGAAGCTGGTCGTGGGCTGTTGAAGAGTTTTTAACAACCTTGTGAGTAGTGTAATACGTCCATACAATCTGTCTGATCTTTTGTATTTGTGCCTTAGCGATAGCTTTTCAGTTTTTGTATCAATCGAATAACACTACCAGCCATAAAACTTAACAATCTGAGTGGTGTAACATATTTTTGTGTACAAACAGAAGTTCAAACAGAAAAAAAGGTATGAACGCGCTCCTATAAATTGACAGTCGATCAGGTTGAACCGCGTTATCTCGATTGGTGACGAAAAGTTTGCAAGCTCAACAAAAAGATCAACCACCAATGAACTCAACCATTATCCACCATTATCCCGCAGTATTTCCAAACTGTTTGTGAAAACTGGAACGGTAATTTTTATTGTTACGGTACACAATTTCATTCAACTTACTGCCATTGTTTTTCACAGTTAGGCTGGTAAATGCCGACAATCTTTCAGTAAAATATTTAGCGCAGACACAGTGTGAATAAGTGAACTTTCCTCGCAAGTAATCACCCCTGGTTATTTCCGATTTACTTTTCTAATTACAGGCGGATTTAATGGGTTTTCGGAATCTTGCTTAACATTCAGTTAGCATTGCGATGAAGTTTTTGTTCCAAATAACATAAATCCAAAACCTGTTTACCCGATAAACATTTGAGCTCATGTGGGGCTCCCTTCACGCACAAGTAGACAAGAAATTCCAAAAGCTAAACATTGCTTTTGATAAGACTCAGAATGGTGTGCAAAATCTTTTTCAACACAACACAAATCGAGTACAGTGAAGCGTCCCACACAAAGCCAAAATAAGCCGGAAGATCGACGGACGGTGTGATTCGTTTTGAGCAATTTCTAATAATCCAAACGGTTAAACTTTTATTCTGCGAGTACTTTCTTTGTAAAAATAATGAAGTTTCGTGTGAAAAAGAAACCCTTGAGGTAAATTCTAGTAACGTCAAATTTCAAAATGGTTCGCTATTGAAAGTTTCACACTGACACAATATTCAATACTGAAAAACCTCCCGTTAAGGATTCGTAATCAGTGTCATTCTAGACTAAACGCAAAATGGTCTGCAGAAAGACTTATATTATTATCTTAACTGTCGCCAAAACTGTTGGGTCTTATCCAATTTTACCAAATTTTCTGGGTTTTTTGTTGCCATGTGAACAAGGTGGAAGCACCACTCAGGTGAGGATTTATGACATGTCCCCTGGGGTGAACAGTCTCACTGTGAAAAGGGAAAGTAATTCAAACGTGAAGTCACTGGACGAGGAAAGCAATTTCATTTGGACGAAGTTAATGAGAATTGTAAATAAAATTGCAGACGCTTGGGAGCACACAATCAGATCGCTAAGAAAACCACTCCCATGGTAGTCATTATAGTTGTACAAACTACTGGAAAACTGAGAAAATCGACTGAGTTGTAAGTTGTATCCAAAACCATTTTTATAAGAGTAATATTGAGTATCATATATTGTACATCCAGCCAAAAAAGCACATTTCAGGCCGGTCACAAAGAACTCTTCACATCGACGACCCTAGTTTTTTTATGGCCGTCACCATGAAAATGAAGGCTAAAGGAATCCAAAGAAAAATAAGCTGGACATCCACCCCAAAATTTTGCAGTTCCTTTGGAGGCAACAGCAACAAAAAGTGAACTAACGCTTTATAGAAGGAAATCTGTCTGATCAAGTAAAATGCTCAAGTTTGGATGAAAGCCCTACATTGTAGCACCTATTCAGATAGGATTACGATAATCTGGAAGCCATTCGAAATAGCAATAGTGCGTTGTCTGTTGGAAAATATATGGAAATTTAAAGCATATGGCATATGAATGAGCAAAAATAGCCTGATCATTTTCGTCCCCTTTTTTGATGCAGTGCGCCAAAACATTGTGTCTACTAGAAGTCGAAGACAAAACCTCTATTTGCAGTGGTCTCATGAGCATTACCGCTAGCTATCATTCATTTTAAATATTCCACGTAGATAGATTACTTCCTGGTGAGGTTGAATGAACCTCTATCTATTTGGCGAGCCTCTTTAAAGGGAGAGTACGGTGGTTGACGTATGAACGGAGCAGAGATGTATGAACAAAGATATAGACCACTGAAAAATTAGGTTAATCGCAAACATAAACAGACCGTAACAACTGATAGATTTTCTTTGCAGGTAACAGTGCGCAGCTCTCCTATCGGCCCAACATGCCGCCGTATGGAATAAATGTATAAGTGCTGGAGGGAACAAGAGTTTGATGCTATTGAATGCCATGCATGGACCCCGGCCCTTCCTGATTTGTTGCACTTAATAAAATACCGATTGCAATGCACCACTTCCAACAACACCACCAGTCAGCGAATTTCCCAGTGCGATAGTTTAAAAAAAACACTATATTTGTGTTGAAGGATTGTGACTGGATTTTTTTCAGCAAAACTGTGCAGGCAAAAGTTTAAAACGACCTGGCGCAGCACAGTCAGTTGCTTAAGAGCGTGATAAACCAGAGGTTTAGCTGGGTTCCAGGTGAGTCTCCCGTGAAAACCAAATTGATGTGCGAATGAGTGTATTTGTCTAGGACCAAATCATATTGCTTGGTTGTTTCTGAGCCACAGTGGATTTTGGCCAACACAGACTGGAACTTACTGTATGCTTGTGAAATGCGATCCGGCAATTCGGTTTCAAGTTGAACATAAGGTTGACGGAAACTCGGGGACTGCGCTTACCTGATGAGCCCCAAGAAGGGCGAAACCGGTCGTGGGCTGTCGAAGAATTTTCAGCAACCTTATGAGTAGTGCATTATGTATATACATCTTAAGCTACTGTTTTTCCCAGAGTACCGACAGTTCCATGCATGAAGGTTTAGAAGTGATTTTTACTTTCTTGTCAAAGGTTTTACAAAATGATAGAATTTGTCCTGTTGATTCAGTTCTGTCATTGCTAGGGCAAGCGATTGGTGAGGTTCCGGCTTACTTGATTGCATTTTAGTATCAATAAACTTTTTGCGGCCTAAAGCACTCAATATTATTTACCGAAATTACTTTAATTTGTTTTCGAGAGATAGAGACGAATTCGCCAAATTTTCAGACCTTTTTAAATTAATAATCAAAGCAGCCTCTGGGCTAGTCATCCTCTGACAGAATATATTGGCTTCCAGATGGTTTTGGAAAGTCCTCACAAAAACACTTCATACTTCAAGAGATAATTCCGTGTGTTTTTAAGGTTGTGTTTATCCAATTGACCGCATAGTTATTCTTTCATGTTTTTTTCGCATTACGTCACTGTTCGTTGGAATCGGCACTGTTAACGTAAACGTGGCCTTATATTTACCTATGCAGTGGTTGTACTGGATCACGAAAAAATGTACGTTCACAGAAGCATGGGGCTGTTTTAAAAAAATTGGAATTGATCGCTAGATGGACGGAGCGATACGCTCCGCTGACGAATCCCAACCAAGATGAATTTTGTATCCTGCTGCTTTCCATTGCTAACTACACGATGCGTTTTTATTCGCATCCTCAAATCCAGGTCTTAGGGATTTAGTGTTTATTGGATAGTTTGACAGCGAAACCAGGAGCTTCAGTGCGCTCCGCATTCGTTTGCGTTTGGGAGAATTTTCATTTGTTGCCCTGTATAGCTTCCTTTAATCAGATGAATTCGGTTACAATGGCAAAGCTTGCTATTGCGATTTTGCTGTATTCTGACCCGACCAAAATACCGGAGAAGCTTTCGTCCCAAGGTTCAACAGTCCAGATCAATTTCCTTGAGCTGTTTTACCGTTGTCACTAAGTTAGACAGGTTTCTCAGCTGAAGTCCTTTTCTTAAAAACTCGTCAAATGTTGGCAGATGAATTCAGAATAAATGCCGAGAGATGTTGTTTTTCTTCTCCAGAACTGATGTGGCATTGTCAACAACCTTTCATAGCAATTTGTTTATCTCTCCCAACAGACACTCAAACCTGGCAGCGTGACTTGATTAAAGCGCACCCTCGGCAGATCCAACATGTGGCGCACAAGTCCTGAGAACAATTGGAGCGCACCGGAGCTGTAAGGATTATCCAAAGCTTATCGAAGCTACAGAGACAGGTCAAGTGGGGGAGCAGGTTTGAAGAGCAAAAAAACGTGATGAAGAGTATAGCGGATTTCAAAATATGCATGCTTCATTGAGTCTGTCGTCAGAAGTGCATGAGCAATGCAAACTGTGGGAATTATGAAGAAAATTTGATAAGAATTTAGCGCGTAAAGTATCAGTAACATGCAGATAGCATAGATTAATGAATCATCTTCATACGTGCCGCCGAGAATCTTCCAACACTACTGATGAGAAGTAATCAAGCCAACAGTCCTGTTTTCACTTCTTCTTCAAAATAATAGTTGATCAAAGAGCCAAAATTGCGACTGAACTCCACTTGCATAGTTCCAGCTTATCAAAGGTGAGGACTGACTAATCATCGTGTACATATTACCCCCGTTTTGTGTAACCTTTATCTCCAAAGTCTGAATGCTTAGCAGGTGTTTTCAACAACTTTTAGTTTCGCTCAAAACTTGAGGCTATGGGAAACTACTTACTTTGAAAACGGTGGAAAATTGCGTAATCCAAGGACTTTTGGCGACTGGTCGATGAAGGTACAGAAAAGTTAGGCGCCAACCTTCGTCACATTTACTCGGTCTAGCTTTTCTTTTCATCTACCAGGAAGATGCCCAAAGGGCTAAAAGTCTACGTACGTGAACATCACTGAGGGCCAGGACTTTGGTACAAAATGATTCTTGGTACATTTTGAAGTCACAAAGTGGGCAGAAATATACGTCAAGTAGTGAAATAGAATTCCGAATATGACCTCATTCTAAATCCTCAAAGATGTATTTGCTGTAACTTACGTTCAAAGAGCACTTAAATCGTATTTCTGGTCATATCCGATCTAGCGCTTACGTTTCATTCTTGCTCGGAATGACTCTGCTCGCTGTCCCATTAACTGGATTTGATGTTTTCAAACTACTAACAGGTAGTGAAGGGTAATCTCAACAAATCAGCTACTGGCCTGCTGCAGCAAAAACTATATGTGGCTGCTGCCAACCGTTCTCCCTTATTCCGCAACCGCAACATTTATTCCGTGGTTTTCTCGCTGACACCCTTAGCTGTGTTCATCAGGAGAACGCTGTCGAACATTGGACTGCTTTCTTAGACATAGCTCCTGATAGGGCGATAGAAGTGCACTTTATTCTCAAGGATGTAAGAGTGCGTTATTGATTTTCCAACCTACCAATCTGGCGTCTTATTTTGCACGAGAGGACAACGAGACCTTGCTTCATTGGTCCTAAAAGTGTAATCCCACATTCCATGCAGTAGAAAAATTTGATCTCCAAACTTTAAAATCAGAGAACAACTATAGATGAAATCTTTACTCGCGGACAAAATAATAACTCTAGCTTTGGCCAAACAAAACAATTTATTAGAACAAAGTTGGAAGACTTTTGACGAATTAATGACGCTGAAAATTGTTGACCAAATTTGATGTAATCGAACAAATGATTAGTCTCCAAGCGTTTCAGAGAATTTCTAACGCTCCTTCCCCAACTTCTTGCATTTAAATTACAAGTAAATAAGGGAATACTTGCTGGATGGGACCTTCGGTGATAGTTCCAAAATCTCCGCACACTATCAACAATCTATGATTAGCTTAAGGAAAGAAAATTTCACATGGTGAGTGAGCCTTCTATCTCAGAAGTAGTCACACCAGAAGCCACTCAACATGTGACAACTTGGTGTGAATTCCGTTATTAAAGGATATGTGGCGCTGTATTCTGTCTAAGTCGATCACACTGCCTATCAGTCGCTCGTGGCCTTTGAGTGTTCAAATTACTATCCGGGAGCTCGCGGCTTCGAAGCTTCCGGGGTTTCCTGAGATGCGCGCTGCTGATGATTCCCGATACGTATGAGACAGCTTTGTATTGCATGTCAGTTTCCCAGGGTGGGCTGGTTTCATTGCACAACGAGGTCTTCACCAACTTGATAAACAGTCTTGTTTTGATGACTATATCCAATTTAACTCTGAAGAGAACTGTGTGCTCGGCCAATTACGTAGTGTCAATGCTGCTGAGCTGAACCGAAAGTAGCCATGATATTGACCCTGTTCAACTGCTCTAAAATTGTAGAACGCCACCAATGGTATCCCCTCCATGTAGCGTCTTGTTTTCTTGTTAACAAGCGCTATTTTCCTGGACGCCTCTTCGTATTCAACATTCCTGTCAAAAGAATAAGTACCTTTTACCATTGCTTGCATGATGGCGCCTCACCGGAACGAGGGACAAGCAAATTCACCATTACTTCAAATGATGTGCAATGAGATTGTGACTATCGGTTTGGTGACACACTATTTGTTTTGCATACACCAGACTCTCTTAAATGTGTTTCGCGGACCAGATCCGGTCGTCGTTCACGTGATCCATTCACCCTTCTTTTCGGAAAAAAAACAGGAGCCATCGAAGTCAAAGTTATCTAGTTTTCATGTGAAGTCAAACCTGAATAGACAACAAACAAAAAATCAATAATTCACCGAATTTTCGCATTTTAAATAGCCGTATAGAGCTTTGTAGTAAACTCTACCTGCGAAGTCAAATCGAATTATCACCACGGCCAACATACGATGGCATGTTTTTAGATTCAGTAGGACATCAGAAAGGGATCCACATGAACTGTGTCATGAGAAATCTCATTAAACCTGAGGTATCATGCATCACAAGAACATGTGTGGAAAGCAGAAAAGGTTTAAAAGAACTTTGTTTTCCATATCCCAAAGGATTTCACCGGTAATCTCAGGCACTTGCCTTTAACTAAGCTGATGAAAGTTAGCTCTGTTGCTTAATCACTGTGAAACTCCTTCCATGTTATTCTGAATACCGTCGGCAATAAGCATTGAAGGAGGTGAATAATGGAAGAAACAGCGTTTTTCGTCAATCTTTTTTCCGTTTTGCATGATGGACATGTTACCTCCTGTGTAGATGACACTGTCAAGTTCTTGATAGGACACAGTATTCATAAGGTTGTTGCAAACTTTTCAAAAACCTAAGACCAGTCCCATCACAGTTGGAGCTCACCAGGCGTGAAGAGTCCCCGAATTTCTGTCAACTTAATGTTATGACCGAACGTCAAATTGTGTGCTAGAGATTTGCTATGATTCATTTGAGTCTCCCATTAACATCAACTTAATTTATAAGTCACTATATTTCGCCAGCTACGTATTGCATGTAGCTGATGAGCGCCAAGAAGGATGAAACCGGCCATAGACTGTCGAAAAGTTTCCAGTAACTTTATGAGCAGTGTGTTCCATCAAGAGAATGTATGACCATTTCCTGAACACCGTTACAAATGAGGCATGAAGCGGCCTTTGTCCAGCACATTCATCTAAAGACTACAATAAGCAAGATGTTCAGTTGCAAAATGTAAAGCTCTGGTATTTAATCCCAGTAAAAAAGTGACAAATGTTGACTTGACTTCCCAACAAATGTATTTTCGCCAAACAAAAAATAGGCTTTTTTATCCAAAATATGGATAGTTAGTGGATTTTGCGGGAATCCTCATCCCGAATTACAGGAAAGAATATTTGAAAAAACACTGGTTTTAGTGCTGTCTCAAATATTTTCTCTAAGCTTTGGATTCAAAAGTTAATGCTTACAAAATAAACAGAATGATGACAACTGGAGACCTTGTTAATTTTGTGACGCTGATAGACTAGTGAGGTGGCCTGAATCACCAACTGTGTTAACATCACTGTGAAGCGGTGCAACATTACTTGATGCTTTCATGAAAGAGATTGATACTAACAAGTTGAGTGCCTGGCGGAATGCTGCAGACAGGTAGATAGTGTTTTTGCTGTTTTCGGAAACAGGTTTGAAGGAGAACGGACTGCATAAAAACTAACGTTTGCTCATCGATCAAGCAAGTTTACTCACGAGAATAAACAAATAAGGTAGTTTCATTAAAGGGAACTAGCGTAGCTGTAGGCAAAAAGGCAAACTGGTCCGGAAGTCACGTTAGGTTCAACAGTTCTGTGCATTTGAGACAGATGGAAAACATTGTGAGCTGCCTTATCAAAAGAACAGTGGAAACCTGGGAGACATCCCTAAACAATAACTAGCACGTGCCAGAACGGATTTCCAGACAGAATTTGTCCGCGAAATCCGTAGTTCAACTGACCGCAAGCATAGGGGTGTCCACTGAAGGAGGAAAGCCGACATATCAAAGTTTACCATTCTAAGCGGATATACACGTAGCCAAGTCGAGCCGTCTAACAATATATGTCAATACCAACCGTCAAAAAAAGCAAAGGACGCTTTTTAAATGTTCAGATAGCACCAGATCGTCTGATCGAGCCTCAACCACATCACATGATTGCAAATACCCAGGTGTCTTGACTTGGTTCTTTGTCAACACAAACAATTAACCGAAACGCTCAATATCCATGAGCTTACACAAATTCAAAATTAATTTTCAATTTTTAACCAAAGCTGGTTAACTGCAAAAGTCGTAAACTGTAATAAGATACAAAAAGAATTCAACGGTTGCAAAAATTTCCGGCGCATCGAGAGTTGTCAAAATAATATCGGATATCAAACCAAATAAGTCCAGTAGTTTTTCCACAAAGCGTGGTTACTCTCCAATGACGCACACTATATTTAGTATAAAGGTTTAAAAACTGGTAAATAATCCAACAATTTAACCGATTGTCCCAAATTTTCTTCTTAAAAAGAACTTTCTTTTTCTGCTTCACAAAAAACGGCATCTCTTTTCAAGCAACTTTCTTGCTGTGTATTTTTCCACCCTTCTAATTAGACAGCTCACACGCACAACCGCATTCTTTAGGATGTTGTCGAATGTGTGGATTTCTTGGATTTCAGATGGAATGTGATCAAGAAAGAGAAAACTCCACAGAACCTTGTGGCAAAGATGCACAAACAAGGCAGTCGTTGAAGCGTGAAATTCTTTGATTGGTTTCAATGTTCGCCACACTTCCTCTGATGCAATGTCAAAAATAATTTGGTTCGCCCACACGTCCCTTATTCGAGGGTTTTGTTTGAGAAACTTTCAATAATCTTTTAAAAAAAAACAAAGTCTGATTAACCTCCCCCCCAAAGCTTTGATACTTCATTTCGATCAGTCTTTTAAAGGCGGTTTACCTCACTAAGTTGATGACGGCGGGAATCACTTAAGAATCCACAACAGTAGCGTCCATTGAACGTTTCGCATAGGGAACCAGCACAGAGTTTTCATGTAGGCAGGAAAATCCTTTTATGGAAAGCTATTTACAGAGCTTTCCTTGACACGAATCTACAACTCTAACCAAAGTGTTGGCGATTATTACTGGGTTTTCCCGTACAGAATATCAAATATTTCAAATAGCTCGAGAGCCATAAAAAGTTAGTTTATTGACTTACACTCACATTCACTCACATTCTTCTGTTTCCTATTCGGCTGCGTATGAAAGTAGTCTGATGGATGGGCAGGCATTTTTTGTCCTTAGTATATGCAGCTGCGCCAGTTCAGCTTAATCAAACTGCAACGAATGCCGTTTGGGTAAAACTTGCAAAGTAAATGGGTCCGAGAGTTGACATCACAAATTGCTGCACCATAGTAAGAGCAGCTAGGGAGAAAGCATTACGAATTTCCATTCCAGTGCTCGCAGAATGTGCTATGAGGTTGTGCATTTCTACTCGCAGCTTCAGATGAATTTACAGGTTCTAGTGAAATATATAACTTAGTTAATAATGGTCCTGAAAAGGCATTTTCTCAGGAACCCCGGAATAAATGTCCACTTGTAGACAATGGTCCAGTCAAGGTTAGTTATGAAGTAATTCTCCCCATGAAACATCAAGTTTCATCTTTTGGGTCACTAAATACTCAATGTGGAGCGGATGGGGCATTGTTTACTAAAGTCTATTGTCGAAAAACTCACAAGGTGCACTTTCCTTGAGTCAGAATAACGGGATGCGAACAACCACCAACAGAAACACTTTCGCAAGCTAGGTTGTTTGGTCTACCATCTCACTGGGGTTTCAGGGTGAAGTTCAAGGTTCGAAAAGTAGTAAGATGAAGTTGTCCTAATAAGACGATTAGGTCGGTTAGATTAGAGGACTTGGTTTACGTTAGCATCCGGTATCCGGACGCACATCTTATCTAATGCAACATGAATTTTTGAAGGGTCCATGATTGGAAAACTTAGCTGAAGCTGGTAATCCTACCAAAATAATGCGATAGGCAGTTGTCAGTCCTGTATTCAGGACTAGACAAAAATTACCACGTGATCGGTATCAAGCGACAAACAACGTTCAGCAGAGAGTTTGTGCTCCTTCTGTGATATTTTTGTTTTTCATTTTTCCTGAATGTAATCGCTTCAATGTTTTGCTTCTGGCACCACTCCGGCATGGACGCAAGCGCAGTTTGTGTTGCCGAAAGATTATTACACGGTCATTTCGGACATCAAAAACCACAGCTTAACCCCGTCACTCCCATGAGCTATAATTAGAGTAAAACTACATGATTAGGTTAGTATGGTCCGGTAGTTTGCTGTTCGCTGACCTGGGCAATTCGGTTGCAAACTTTCACAAAATTCCATCTGAAAACATCACGGCGTTGTTAGGGAGCGGAGTGGAGCATCGCGATATGTCGGTAGTTTGGCATTGAGTAGTGATACGACCTTTGTCTTTCGTCTGTCTCTCCATATGACCTTTATTGATGAGACTTTAAATAGTCTCCAGCTTCCAGATTTGTTAACCAGGTAACCGGTTCTCATTGAATATTGTGGCAGAGGTTTGTTTATTTGCTCGTAGCGGTATACAAATATATTTTACCTCCGTGCGTCGACTGAGCAAATCCGCCATGCAGTACAGTGCTTCCGGAAATTCCTTTCTGTCTGGTTTCTCGCCCACCGAGATTTTTACGTTTTCCCGATTGAATTCGTAACCTTCTTGGTCTTCGGGTATGGAAATCAAAGATAAAGGTCATGTCTGCGGGTGACCATGTTGTGTTCAATTAGTTCCCCTTAGTTTGTTTAACATGGAACCCGCTACAGCCGTTGCAGTTGGCATATCACATTGTTCCTCTCGTTTTTTCATGCTGTCCTCTTGTTTTGAGATCAGATTCGGTAAAGCATAACGCGGTTTACGAGCTACCAGGATTTATTTCTAACCAAACAGTCCGGCTGTGAGTTCAGATTTTTTTTATGTAAGGCAGGACTATAGTCCTGTCATTTGTTCTTGCTGTTGCCATTGTTGAGGTGTCTTCTTCTTCAGGTTTCTCCTGATAAATGTCCTCGGATATCTATTGTTCTGGAATATCCCAAATAGGTGTTACCCTCCTTGCTTCCTTAGTTCTGTGGTGCTGCAACAGATCTTGGCGATCTTGAAAAAGATTTGAATGCAGCTGTTCACTTTGAGACAGGACAAGGACTGTTCAAAAAAGTGATGCGGGCCCTGGAATAGCCGCAGCAAATTTTTCGTGTCAACAATTATATGCTTTCATTTGTCAATGGTAGTTGTGCCTTACGTCATTCCACTAACCAATAACTGCGATCATTGCAACAAATTTTACCAGCATCAGACATACAGCTTGCATGATTTACACTGTAAATCCGATTGGAAAGCACTGACTCCATAACCATGTTCACTTCCCATTACCATGACAGTGATCCACTTGGGTGGCATAGCCAACTTGACGTTATTCTGCGATGTCTTCCCAATTCAAATGTGCGGTTCGAATGAAAATCACTGTAAGGCAATGCTGTTTGATGTCCACATCGTTCCTCATCTCAGTGCTCTCTCCTAGAGAACTGATGTATTTTAACTGAGGTTTCGTGACTTTTTGCTCTGCTTGACCAGGGACAGATGACATAAAACGGGGTCAAAATAGAGTTGTGTCAAAAGGCAAAATTTCTGCAAATTTCAACTGGCTATTTGAAATTTTTACAAGTGTTATACAGAAACTACACGTCAGTGACAACAGTCTTCTACAGAAAACAATTGGTTGAGCTCCCCGGAATCCAGCGACACAAGCCAGGACATAAGTAAGATCGACTGATTTACTCCGTGGGCATGAAATTTTAACCTGCACCCAGGGGTGACCAAATGTTCTCATCCTCCTCTCGATCTTTATTGCATAACTATGCACGAGTACATGCACAAGCTTTCGGCTCGTCGACATCTGAAAAATTTTGCGTTTCACTTGGTAGTACTACAGTCTGTATTGGCCTGTTTTATAGGTGGCTGGCAGATGGTAGGGCTGTCATGATAACCGATCGTAGCGCCGTTCCAGTCGCCCCAAGAAGAATATGGTTGCAAACACATACCCCTACCTTTAGGCAGCGTAAATCCAACCGCTTCGGGGCTAGTAAAACAATGTAGTGAACTAGCTGCTTGTGTATTATTTCCTTTATATCCACTTAGTAGCACGTCCGTCACCGAGATGGAAGACAACAGCCCTTAACACTAGAGTGCACAAACACTAGTTGAAATGTGCCACTACAGAAATTTACCATCAGAATTCAAGAGATGACAGTTCAAATTCATGTGCACAAGAATATACCGTGAAGTTGCCCGTGCCACTGATGGAGACAGAATGAATGTATTTTCTGCCGCTGATTTCAAAAATGTCAACAAACCAACTCAGCAACGCCTTGATCTTTTCTGGCATCCGTGGTGAGCGTTCCTCTGAGTTTGGTTATTCCAGACTGTTCCATGGCAGCTGGACTCTTTTTTACAAAGAAAGTAGGTCCGGAAGAATAAAAGAAAACATTTCATCGTGAATTCATAGCACTTGGAAACTATTGAGAAGTAAGCGATACAGAAAGAATGCACTGGGGGTTCGTCTAGTCACGATGACTGCCTTGACGCCATGCATGCAACTGTTACCTACGTGCCACGGTATAAGGAAGTGTCCATTGCTGAGAACTTCCAAATTCCTTAATTCGAGGTCACTAAGAAGAGCGCCGGTAAAACTGGGCCGACTTTTGCCAACACCACGAAAAAAACACTATCTTAGACATTCCTCCGCAGACAAGCTAGCGAAAGACGTAAGTTATTTGAAGTCTTTGTAAGAATTTCGGACCCCCAAATACACCAAGGAAGTCATGCAATGAAAGAAACGTTTGTTATAAATACATAAATGAGGCTTTATTCTTTAACAGTTTTTCGGGGTCAAACTGCCATTACACCCGAAGAAATCACGGGAAATGAGATAACGCTAGGTTGCCCAAGCCTACATAGGACCCTTGCAGTAACAAAGCTAAATAGAGGACTTTATTATGGCACTCACGAAATCAGAAGATTTGATTCTCTTAAGAGACAACCGACAAAGCTAAGAGAAACCAGTTAAGAATAAGGAATACATAAAATTAACCTGGACGCTTCTGAATGATTTTTAAAGTTCACAATTCCCACTTGTATACGATGGCGCGCCCAGTAAAACCGCATATAAGTTTTCAGTCAACCTATTTAAAAAATACGCAGACTCATTACTGCAGTTTCGGTTCACTTTTTGGCTCTTTGGTCCAAGCGCAGTGTTCCAGCTGCTACAGCTTCGCTTATTGAGGACAAGGAGTCTAATGGAATGAGCGCAAAGCTTTGGAGGCGGTCGCCCAATAGGCTTATCAAACTCAAGTGGTTCTGTTTGTACAATGTGGCAGAGATGGAGAACTACGCAGTGGAAGCAGTAGCTGTGAAGCAGGACCGCCACTAGCTGCATGACGCGGCCATATCCGTCGCGGTCAATTACCATTGGTTTGTCTCATCCCGCGGTTCAAATTCGGGGAGATGGCAGTCACCAACGTGACTGAAGTGCTTGGTAAGGGCTTCATGCTCCGTTGCTACTTCGTGGACTAATCTTCCCTGGATCGTTTTTATCCTATTCATTGCTCTACGGTTCCTTGGCATACTGAGTACACAGCCTAAACTTGTGAATCGTAATCAACTACTCTACCGATGGAAGATGGACTTTCTCGATAACCACCTGACATACTTCAGCATTATTGACATGGTGATCCTACTGAATCCACCGGTCACTACCACGGTACCGATAGTCGAATTCAGAGAGGTTTCAAAAACCTGCCGTAAGCATCGGCTAAGGCTCTGATCTGTAAAGTAGGACAGATCAGACCTTGACAGTCAAGCTGATGTCAAGTAGGCGCCATAAATTTTGGGGGCTAGTAAAGGTGGCCCTGGTCTTCTCTATTTGGGGAATGAGCTCGCCTCTCACCTATTCGCCTTTTCCAGGTAGAAGAACTTATCAAAACATCGACCAGTCCACTTGCAGGCATCGGGTTTGTGTTTGATCCTACTCAATCACGTAGAAACAACTTACAGTCAACGGGCGCGAAGTGCACATCAAACCGCGTAGCAGAATTATTTTGGTTAAGATAGTCTGCACTTCTAAAAGTACAGCAATATGATAGGGGCGCCGAATTTCTGTGAGCAAACGTCCAAAACAATTTTGATCAATGTGGGTTTTAGAGGCAGATAAAGAAGACCCAAACACCCTATCAAATACGAAGTTAAACAAAAGGGGCGATGGAGAACGCACTTGCCAGACACCACTGGAAATCATGACCTCTGGAGAGAGATTGCTGCAAATGTATAC
This sequence comes from Opisthorchis felineus, assembly GCA_004794785.1. Lineage (NCBI taxonomy): Eukaryota > Metazoa > Platyhelminthes > Trematoda > Opisthorchiida > Opisthorchiidae > Opisthorchis > Opisthorchis felineus. Next base: position 67,560 of record SJOL01006361.1, on the reverse strand, counting down.
ACGTTTTCGAGAGGATTAGAGGCTCTTCATACGAGACAAGAATTTACTGGGATTACCTTTCATCGCTAAGCACTGCCAAGTTTTTGAAGATCGACGGAGTCGAAAGCAGATCTGTGAACGATAAATAGGATTATTGTTGGTCGTTAGATGGAATGGCGCGGTTTTGGCATTTATCACGAGGTAAGGATATTTTGCATGCAAAGCCGGTCAAGGCAAAACCCAGTCTTAGTCTAGTTAATCCCACTTTCATGATAATAAATCAACCTTTGAAGGCAAATACCAGAGAGCACCTATGAGGTTGTGGCCATGACAATGATGCCCCTACAGTTTTCGCGAGAAGTTATTGAAGATTTCTGAAAGCAGAAATCACAATCCAGGCGCTTCAGTCGGTCCGTATTCTTTCATTACTCAAGATTCTTTGACGTAAGGTGGTCGAGAATGCCATGAAGGACTAACTACCTGCTTGAGCAGTACAGGTGCTTTGCGGCGCTGAAACTATAAATTTGCGCACTAGAATTTCGTCGTCGATGGCGGATTGATATCAGTGTCCCACTCGGGTTGGACTGGACTTTTACAGGGATGAGGTATTGTGCACTGTGTGGACTACCCTTTAAAGAATTCAGCTCATTGTTGAAGACCGCGAACCTGCTAACGGATTGGGATCTTGTCTATTTCGAATACTGTTTCACTAACACCTTGTCTTCTTGGGCTGATTGATCCAATAAGCTGTAACAGAATGCAATTGTTTTCTATAGCAGGATCTTTTTCCATTTCTTCGGCTTTTATATTCCACCGGCGCTCCCTGAAATCCTCCTAATTACTCGGTACTTTAGGGGTCTGTGCACACCATCACAGCCATCCCTTACTGGTACACGTTTGCTGGTTTTACCGAAAACCGCTGATTCTTGCAGGATTAAATGTTTATTGGGGTGTTTGACCAACTTCGGGTGGATAAGTTCGAGGGCTGTAAGCATAGCTTGTTTTTCTTCTCTCCAATCTTCGTGAAGATCGCTATCTTGCCTGTCGAGTTCCGGGAGCCTTTCACCCAAATCAAGACAAAAAGCATTGCCGTTGGTGAAATGAAAGGCTTTGCGGCAACCAAAGAGTTCCAGGGGAAGCAATTAGGCACGCTTTCTCGCACAGTACATCAATCGCAGCCTAGTGGTATGTCTCAAAATGAAGCTCTCTACAGGAGCTGATTGTCATAATACTGGTTTGCATTTGGTAGCCTCCAAGTCACAGGGTTTTAGAGCTCGTGCTGAAAAATTGCTCTAGCTGGCAATAAACAACGTTCAGCCGTTAACCGGAGAAGCTACTCTTCATCATCTACCCGCTGTACGACACCTCCAAATCTGCCTCCAAGATTGGCTTACTCAGAACTTATTTGGCCCATCGGGTCACTCATATCATCCACCAGATTCACGATATCGCTATACCTTGCTGACTAAAGCAACCGTGAATAATCTAAACAGAGACTCCAAAGTTGCCATTTGCATAGCAGTCGTCTTGTGACTAAAACGTGACTCTTTTGTTGTAAAGGTATTCCAACCGCCGGCTGTCACCAACACCCACTGGGCGATCAAAATGTGCAGCTTTTGAGGCCGACCATTTCTAATCCGTACTTTCTCGTGAGAAGGCAATACTGTTACTTCCATAAATATAGACATGCTGGTCGCCCGAAGGAGATGCCTTACTGCCTTCCTACACCTATTGCGTTACTATTGTTATGACGTTACCCTCAAAGGTGCCTCGCAAAATCTTGCAGCATTTGAAGTCTCTGTTCTCTATCAGGTTGTTCCCCGTTGGCTTCCCTGGCATGACTGAACCTTAAGGAACTAAATTTCAGCCAGTATAATCCACAAGATCATCGTGCGACTGAAGTTCGACCGCCACAAAAATGCAGAAGCTATAGGTCAGAACAAATTTCTCATACAATTTTTTGGTTGAGTACTCTGAACCATCTACTTAACAGTGACACATCCATGTTACCTAATAAAGGGCACAGAATTCCTCATTTCAAGAGAGTACAAATCCACTACTTTGCCTTTTCACAGTTCTTTTGATCGTTATTCACCGAGGGACATTCAGCGTTTAAACTTTACCTCTCACTTTTTCAACGAGATTCACTTTTTCAAAAAGGCCAGTAATGTAGACCTTGATGTTCTACTCAAGTTGACCTTCATATTTTCTGAAATTCATTTAATTTGAAAGCCGTTGCAAACGACAGCAACTTCATCCACTACAACCTTCAAACCAAACCTCCATTAGTCTTACTCCACTTTGGTACCACTGTTTTATTGGATACATCCTCCTTTGGCTCCTTTAGCACTTTAGATTTTTGTTCCAATGGATCAAAGAACGTCTCCCACCCATTTCTCTAAAGACCTTACTTTAATATCTATTCCACGTCAATATTCCTCGATCCAAGTTTCTTTTGACGCAGTACTAGGAAAGATGTTGGCAATGGGCAGCCTTTTCTCCACCTGCGAACAAGGCAAGACCTGTCGGCACACCGTTCCTACCTCGGAGACTCCCTTAGACTGGTACTCTCAGACCTACCCCACACTTTATTGCTTCAACCGTCAGGGAGCTTGTGTCAAACGTTTCAGTCGGTGGCCTTAAACAGCCCCATTAAAAGGCACCTCCGCTGAAACAAATGCGCAGACCCTTGAGGAGTCATGAATGGGTAATTTGATGTTGACTTTAAAATCACTAAAGAACATGTCACCTGATTTCCTTCTTTCATATCAGGGCCCATGGCTCATTCCCGACGGTGAGTACAATAAAATGACCACTCCCAACCAGCTATCAATGGGCCCGACGAAAGCTTCCGTCGAGAACTGATTCTGCTATAATTGCCGCTTGTTGGACGGAGGCGTTTCATTGATCCCGCTTACAATTGGTGCTACGGCCAATGGGGACATTTTACCCACTACCTCGGAGTTAGTTTACGTCAGCTCAATTTGCCTGACAAATAGGAATTTTGTCGTTGCTCATGTTAGTGATGAGCCCGATTAAATAATCCTCGCGTCTCGCGTGAAGCGAACCCAGTGAAGACCATTCCAAAATTTGTACTCGCTGGACACTCTCTCAGCCTCTGCACTACACGTTTGTGCTCGTCTGTGTGGATCCATACGATTTTCCATACGACTTCCATGGGACTAACCAGTTAGTTGACTAACTTTAGTAGGTCTCCACAATCCTCGAGACCATGTCATCTCTGGTCTATTAAAATTGGATTACCTTGAGATTTCTAAGGTCTCCACAACCCACAACAACCTTCAATAGCTGCTTTTTCACCCTCTTTTAATGATTGCTTACCCCTCCCCCGGAACCATCCTACTCAACCCAATGCTTCTAACCTGGCATCTAAATTTTGTTTGCTCTTCTCCAATTAACTCAGGGTTCCTGCGCGTCACCTAGGCCCATGCGGTCGGGTACTTTATTACTGAGCGTCCCACGTTCCAATGCTCTACGAGAAAATCTCCAACTCTTGTAACTCAGTCTTATTGTTTCAACTCTTCTCAAATGCTATTGTAACGTTCAGTAACACCAAACAAATAAATACAAAAATGACACGTATAATTGGATATTCTTGTCCTCCACACAAGCAAACCCTCCCTCATAATCGGCAACAGAGTTGATGATTAGACTGCTACTGCGTTGTGCTGTTTGGAGCCGTTTTCTCATCTGACTCTGTAACATGTTTTACTTAGCTGAGCTACCAACCTTTGAAAATTCTTCCTCTTGCGACGCTGTTTTTCAATTTGATCTTACCTCTCCGATCAGGCTGTTTGACGTAGCTGTTTCTAGAACCGTAAGTCCAACCTGCTAGGAATATTTTGTCGGTGCCAACCATTTACGGACTGATTTGCCAACCGGATTACAGAGCTCTGGAAAGCTCACTGACTAGCACAGTGATCCCAAACGTGCAAGATTAGCCACACCGACAGCTGAAGGCGGACCCGACATTCACAAAGATATCGGAGAACGGGTTTTAGATCTAAAAAGGTGGGGTGATGAACCCGGGCTATAGATAGATCTACCACCACGTCCGCCCTTGAGAACAGTAGTCGGTGATAAAAACGGTGAAAGAATCGACGAAAGAATATTTGCAACAAAATTCACCGGGCAGAACGGTATTTAGCTCAAGCATACTTACGCTGGATAGAACAACCCCTCATCAGAAAGTTGCTAGTTCACTTGGTCAAACGAATGCTCAGGTGAGCGATTTGTTTTTCGAATTTTGCCCGACACATTGTTGGTCCTACTGTTTAACTGATATTCGTTCCGTCTGGCTAGCATCCAATGGCCAGATAATGTGCATGGCAATACATTAGTGTAAAAAACCACTACGTTAGGTTTGTTTGATAGGTCGGCCGTCTTAAAATGCTGATGAAGATATCGCCGCTGTCTTATATGGTGTATATAAGCCTGAGCCGTACAGTGGTCCTTTCCCTTCTTATTCAAATTTATGAACCTTTCACCTGCAACAGTGATCATATGCTGGCCTCGAGTTCTTATCAGCTCCATTCTACCAGAGTTGCCGAGAGCTTTATGTGTACACGTCCACATGTGGCTACCAAACTTACCAAATTTACCAAATTTACCAAATTTTTTACTGCTGGTCCGGTAATTTAAATAGTTCGCTGGTGATCACACCAGAGGATGCTGACGCGTCAAACAAAACGATGAATCACCAAGCCGTTCCAGAAAATAAGCTCTGGATCCGGAGGACAGTAGGAGCTGCCTGATAGCAGACCCATGGACAAGAAAGCACCTATAATGCGCACTAACGCAGAAAACCTGACGTGACCTGAGCCACCTGAAGTCGCCAGGGGTTTTTCAACTTACAGTTTGCAACACTAAGATCACGGATGGTGTGCCAAAATTAATCCGGAGAAAATGTCTATGCTCATTAAATCTGGGTCTAACAACAGCAGGAGTAAGGACATGTTGACCTTGCCTTGCCATAATCGATGTGCCACACACCAGTGGAGAAGGTAACGTTCCGGTGTTATTAGTTATGCTTTTTGTAACCGCAAAAAGGCAAACCGAGGGAGCGTTTCACGTGAAAAGCTTGATAAATTTGCAGCAATGGAGGAGAAACCGACAGAAATTTCAGACCATGGATGCAAACGGTTGTTTAGTGCCGGCGCAGGAACTTCCTCATCAGTTTTCTATAGAGAAAAATCTTGGTAGCCCAGGTAGCGTGGATGGTCGTTGGCTTGCTGGCTGAGCTGGGCAATTTGATTGACTCCTCAGAATCAAGTAGGAAATACATAATAACACGTGTGCACAATTTATAAGCCCAGACTTACCCGAAACCAAAAACGAGCGTTTACCAAACAAAACGTCTTCTGGAGAGACAATTGCTTTTTTGTGCTCTGCAGCAAGAGCCAAAATCGTCAGTTTATTTAGATGCTCATTACTAAAAAAGGGATTCACTGCCACAGCGTTCAGACAAATAGCCTTATAAATGTACTAGTTTGCATACAAGCATGCGAAATATTTCTTCCACAATTCTCCAAAATGAAATTCACCCTGGCACAAGGTTTTAAGTGATTCCCTTGCGATGAGTCTAGTACGTATTCGGGTCGTTCGGGAAGATACCTTTAATCTTAGGTTACAAAACGCTACTGTGAAGAGTCACGTTCATTCGCGGAGGATTCTCGTCTTCTGTAATGGGTTTTGGTACTCTGTCACTCCGAAAACGGAGAAATTCTGCAGCTCCTTCTCCGTGAGCCTAAAAATAGTGGTATTGTTGTGCTTTACTAGGGCTATTGTTGCTTGTCAGCCGAAGGGTCAAGATAAACCCAAAGAAAACTGGAATGACCTACGCTTTGTCTTTAAAGACTGCCCGGTAGAATAATGAGCTTTTCCGTTTTATTTGTTTTCACCGCTAAGTAAAATTCTCTTCCGTTATTTTCGTTGTCATTCAATTTGCCTCCAAATGCGCTCAGACTGGCAACAACACAATGTGAACTGTTCAAGCTTCTCTAGCATTTTCGCTGACGCATCCGGCTGCCCCTTAGTTTTGCTGCGTCTCAGGGTCCGGGCTACCAGAAGGGTCCCCTTGAAACATTATTCTGTCATATTTAGCATCAGCTCGCTTACCCAGCTATCAGTTGTTAAATCACGGTGCCTACCCGTCAAGAAAAGTTTGAAGACTCTTCAAAACCTAATTTTTAAACATGCAACGGTTTCTAGACGAAATAGTGCGAGTCTCTGAATAACGCGCACGAAAAAGCACAAGATTCTGCACGTGATTGAAGCTGATCAAGCCAACACATTGCCCACGCCTACTCTCAATTTTGGGCGTTATCTAGAAGGGCGAAACTCGCATAAAAACTCTTCGACAGAGTTTTCAGCAACCTTGTGAGTAGTTTCCTTCATGAAAATATACTGCTCTATCTTGAATATCGTACCAACTGAAACATGAGGCGGCCTGTGTGCAGCACATTCAGTTGAAGGACACCATAAACGAGAGACTCACTTGAGTCTCCCGTGAAAACCAAATTGATTTGCAAATGAGTGTATTTGTCGAAATCTCCCCGTTAACTTTGACAGTTAGTCCGTGCACATCCCGCCTTACAATAAGTTGTCTACCGCTTGCTGCCAGATGATGTTGGCTGATCATGCCAAGCAACCACATGCGAGCTGTATAGGATATGATCTATGCTGTAACTTGTTCCACCTTGCTACCCATGGAAAAACTGTGCGACGTAAAGTCCGTCTGACAGCTCCTGACATCTCTTCTTGAAAAACCGTCTCACTATGTGGCGTCTACAGTTGGACTGCTGGATGCCCGGAAATGAACAGTTCTCAATCGGTATCAGGTTACACGTATGCAAGACTGCACCCAACGGTTGACAAAGGCTTCAGATGCCAGAAATCCGTTGTCTAGTGTGCACACACCATCAAATATTAGACGTAGCTTAGGACGCCAAGGTGTGTGCTGTCAGCAGAATCTAGTCTTCGTGAGCTTTTCAAATGCGGTTGGCCTAACCAACGCCTTTCAATAGTCTCAGGGCTGCATGAATCTCAGTGTCCGTAAATCAGGCTGTCTAACCCTATATCGATGGCTGCCCTGTTGGTTAGCGCCCAGAAAGTGATAAATACTTGAACGCCTCTGGCGGCAAATTGTTTATGTTAACTCCGGTAGGTGTGAACCTGGATGCCAGTGATCTTTTCGTTTACACGGCATCTTTTACACCAAGTACTTGGACTGAAAAGACTCCACCAACTGTGAATGCGTCCACCATTTCGGGTGAATGTCGGCACCTCATTGCTCCAGTTAAGGCCAGGCTTTGGTCTGCACACAGATTCCGCGCATCTTATGAGCCGCCAGGCAAGTACAACTGAAGAGAAGCCTCAGCTGAGTGAAAGTTGGTTAAACGATCATTTTCCAAGTCCATTTACTTCGCCAAAAAGGCCCGAGAACGCCGCTGTTGACACCGGAAGGATGGCGGAGATTTGAGTGTGTAGAACCTCCTGTCAACACGGTGATGCTGTTAAATGGTATCCAAAACGTTACAATTCGTGAAGACGCAGCTGTCTATTAATCTAATTATCTGCTAGTCAAGTTCAGAGCGCTGTAGACAGTAATCGGTTTGGATAGTTTTTGAACACAGATTTTGACGGTACCCGTCTGTTGACTCCAGCAAGAAGTTTTTAATCTGGAAGATTTGACAGACGAAATTCATACCGCGGTTTCGCATGAGACCTGAACACATTGGCAAACAATAGCTCGAGAGAATAACCATTTTGTGGTTTAATTTATCATACTGTCCACCTGAATGCACAAACTGCCTGGGCCTCTCTCAAACGCTAAACGTGCGACGTCGTTTACTACCTCACTGAAAGCTTTGCTCCCCCGACGTCCATAATGGTAATGGACACGGTATTTGACGCTTTGCTAGCCTGCCACTGTAGTTTGCCACCCGTTGTTTATGAAACTCAGTAGTAGACCAGACATGACCCGTCTGTGAACGTCCTTGCGTTTTTTCTGAAAAATTTTTGAAGAGACTAGAAAGCCTAAAGAACTATGCAGCACCTTTCATGCAAACATTTTTGAATAGTAAGCGCATTCATATGTCCTCTACCACGTTTTACTCGCCTGACGCGCCCATCAGAGATTGGTCCTACTCAAGGAATTAAGGCAGAAAATGTAACTTTGATGTTTGTTACACGCTTATCAGTAAACAAGACATACAATTAAACAACTACAACTAACAGCGGTGCACGCCAAATCATGACTTAGCTGCTTCATGAAGGTACTCGTTCTCCATAATCAACGACCATAATCACCCTCCACCAGCGTCGTCGGGTAATGCCTAAACACTCAATGTTTCCTGTGCCACTCATCAAACAGCGAGACACTAGGCATATGATTTTATGAAAAAGGCTTGCTGTAACATGACAAGCGGCCTTCACCTCAACAGAGGCCTCCAAAATTCACTGTTTTTACTAATCAGTCAGTTAAGTTTCGCTTGAGAGGCATCAGCTCGATGGTCATAGTGGCTTTCTTCACCCAAATGGCAGCGTATGCAAGACCTAAATTTCGAGTCCCTTTAGGACGATTCCCTCACGTCCACATTCCCTACATTCTCTAGTGGTCAGATATCTCCACCAAAATATGGTTGCTCTATGTTGACGTTTGGATTTTTATAAAAAAAGCACACATTAGAGACCTTTCGGTGTGAAGTGCCCAACGAGGTAACAGGTATCGTTTCAAGAGGCCGTAACTTCGACACCATTTCGATAGGCCCAACCAAGCAGCTTTTTCACGGTCACCTCAGACGACTGCGCATAGCAGGATCTACCAAATTTATCAACTCCGGAAGCCTCGTCTTTTATTCCTTCAGGCATAATTTTAAGCATGCCTATGACAGCCGCCGGACTCCTCATCTGCTTTCTGTAAAGAGTTCGACTCGCTGAGCTGTTCTCACGGCACCCCAATGTGCCCTGCAGTGTTTCCAGCAAACACTGAAAACCATTCTGATGCGGCCTCTGGAGTGCAATTTTCGGACATTTCATTCTTCGTCATTTCTTGTCCGCGTTATGCCCCAACGGCAATATTTAGCCTGCTTATGTGGCGTTCAGGGCTGACTTTTGATTACGCCGAACAACGACAATAAATATTTACCGGAATATCAGCAACAGAGAACATTTCAAATGCAAGTCCACTTACGGCATCAATTTTTGTCACATTTTGTCACTCTCGTCACCCTTATCTTATGATTATTCCTACGTTAGAGCTCATGTATCAACTACGATTTTGTGTCATAGGCTGGTGCCTGACGGGTACAAATATTTCACTATTCCCACATAGTGGTTTCCATTGCAGCCTCAAGAATCAAGCGCCTTCACCCAAGAATTTAAGCTGTCAGGATACTTTTCGACTGCAAATCCTGCCTACGATGTACTGGTTTTACAACATGGTTATTTATTGAAGTGACTTCACGTCCGTATTTCGTGTTTCTACTTGTAGTCTTCTAATTAGGGCGTCGTAAATAATATAGTGAGGCCACCACCGTCTCTCTTGTGTGCTGGACCAAACGACTAAATGGCGAGAAAAGAATACTGGTAATCCCACCATCAAAGTGCACAGAAAATTTGCGAACATTCAGGGCGCTGAAGGAAAATTCCACCTTTTGGAGCAACAGAAACACAAACCACCCCGTGCTTTGAACCAGGCATGAAAGTTGACTCGGGTTTCCTCGTTTCCGCAAATACTATATTTCACCACCACCTTTTTGCCAATATCGCTGTTTTTTTCTTCAAGAGTTTACCGATTCTAGGAGCTGAGGTGTACGCAGATGTATCCGCCTGATACACGGCGGATTTGCTGTTAAAGCTTTCGGTTTACCTCGCATACACCTTTGCATTCAGGTTTCCTTCTTTCATTTTCTAGGGTTTGGGTACCACCGATCTAGCTTCTGGTTGAGCTTCTGGTTGCCAAACCGAGAGTTTTCTAATATGCATGTTTTAGCGTTTTAGAATTTAGCCACAGCAAATAAGTATTCCTGGGATGACTTATTAATAAGATTGCTGGACCATAGTTGCTCCGCTATAATCTTCCAAAATACTTCGCGGGCACTGGTGGCTATTTTTGTACCAGAGGAGAATGTTTAAGTTTCGAATTTTGTATTTTTTAGAAAATTCTCCGTATGCAATTCCAACTTAAATAGTTTACGTTATGCACATAGTTTTAGCGACACGTTATATAGATAGTGGTCACCTCTCTTGCTTAACGGCACTAGTTGTAAAGATGGCGCATCAACTTGGAGCCAAAAATTTGTGCTGTCTGAAAACTTACTGCCGCTCTTATGAGAAAACAAAAAATGAAACATTGGAGAAACGAACCATTGAACGTTCTTTTCACTATTGCTTGTGCCAAAATTTATAAAGTATTCACGCCTCGTACTAAACTCCTTTAAAGCATTTTAAGGCGCTCAAATGAAAAACAGTATAAAAATACGTCACATCTAAGCCAAGAGGGATATGTAAACAATGTTCTGCATGCAAATGGATATCGAGTGAATAAATATGGAAAGAAAACTTTTTTCACCGCACACGGTGACCTCAGGTTGGTGACACTTGGATCGGCCGAACCGTAAACAGCTACTACTGAAAACCAAAGAATCTATTGACTCAGTTCCTAAAATTTTGTACAGCAAAGATGTACAAGGTACACAAAAAATGTAAGCCCACACAGAAAATAAAATCCGCAATCCAACACACTTTTAGACGAAGTTGGCCGCCCAGGAATCCCACGAGGTGGGTGGTTTGACTCATCAAACTCAGAAAAGTAGACAGACAAAACCATCCAAACTCCAATTTCTCAGACCTCCCGTAATTTTACTTTGACTGTCTCTTGTGTTCCACCATGCTCACGCGTGTACATAGGTCCATGTCATGGGCACGACACTCAAGCGCGAAGAAACACAAGCAATTGGAAGTCAACACTCACACGTGTCACTTTTTGTCCTCTATCCAGGTCCTACTCACCCACCGGGAAGGCGTTCTCTGCTTCTTACACTAATAAGTTCACATTTAGCTCCAAGGTAACTGTTGTGACTATGGTGTCTTTTTGTTCCAGTTTGCTTGAATCGTTAAGAAGCGTTGATACTTTAGTATGTCCAGGTATGGTGGTGAAGTTGTACTTGAGCTTGAAGTCCTGTGCAAGAAACGGAGTTATCCGTAGGTGAAGGCCGTTGCCGGAGTTCTCTTCTTCTAGCTGAGGAGCGGCTTACTTCTGGTAAGGAAAACTGGCGACCGTGTAACAGTTTATAGAGCAAGTTGACGGCAAAAGTTCGCCCAATCTTCCTTTACGATCTGACGGTAACTGCGTTCGGATACTGTCAGGGAAATGGATGTTTGTGCAATGGCATTTTGCTATTGTTAGGGATTGCATGCAGGGCTATCTCAAAAAGCTATCGGTTGAGGAACTTTATTCTACAACAATATCCAGTGAAGGACAGTGGTGGGTAAGAAATTGAAGCTCTTGCAGGATTGCAAATGGACAAAGGCGCTTTGGGCTCTTTTCGAGCATGTCCACCTGTGGTCTTTGGTAAGCAAGTGGTTCGTCGGGTCTCAAGAGAGATAGATAACAACAAAAATAAGCTGTAGTTCGAAAGGGGATGAAGTGAGATGTGTTACGCTCGTGGGCGTCGGCATGAATTTTATGGCGTCTGAGTTCTCGGAGTCTCGTCGACGGTTGTGTTTTCCAGCGAGGAAACGAAACTATTCTGTCGGCCGCATGAAGAAGGAACAGTCTCTCGACAAACTCTGCAGTCATATTAAGGAACATGACTGAACGCGTGCGTCAGTTTGCTAGGGTGACAGTGAAACCGTCCAAGTAAATGACGAGATATGGCGCATCCTTCAGCATCGTACCCACAGGTCACTGAAATTTGGCCGGGGTATCTTGGCGTGTCTTGGGAGTATCTTGATGCCAAACGGCGGTCCATTGCACCGAAATGGACCGTGGTGAATTATGCTGGTCACGAATTCTCGGGAATCCTTTGCAGCTTTTATGTACATGTGTTCTCTAGCAAAACCGTTCTTCGCAAAACTTTTATCCTTATTTTGCTAAAAAATCGTTTGGATGAGGCAGAGTCTGCTGGCGTGCAACCTGTGCGCCAGAGGCGGGTGGAAATATCTGCACAAATGAGAACGGTTTTGTTAGTCTGCTTTATTGTATGCTAAACATTGCAGAACACAGAGATTCTATGCTCAGTCAATTTCCGAGTCACCAGTGGGCTGGACTCTTCTGTATGGAGGCCGCCTTAGAGTGGTTGAGGGGGCATATTATGACTTCCGCTTCCGTTCATCTTCCAAGCCCATTGGAGAATGTAGGTGGATAGCGCTTCGAGAAAACATTAAGTTACCACTTCGAAAAGCGAGTTTATGCAAGGGCTCCTCCAGGTAGTTACCTGTTGCCCTATATCATTCCTCACACAAAAACAGTGAAGCGGAACGTCACACTCAGGGGTCAGATACGCAAACGGGAGCAAGTAAATCCATAGCAAAGGTCTGTACACATTATTTCTCTGTAAGCTCCTCCGTTTAATGTCCGTGATAATGCGCTCTTCAGGTTTCAGATGACTGCAAACGTACGGCTTGTAAACGTAGTAAAAGGCATCAAATTTTACCTACCCGGCTGACAATCAAATCTACTTTCTTCGGACTAACCGACCTCCGGAGGCAAATGCTCTCACGGTCAACACCCCCGGGACTTTTTGTGGCACGGATCCAAAAACTGTATCACACAAAGTGTTAGTGAAGCACCTGTGTCCTCTGAATCCTTTTAAAAGCACTGGGAAGCAGCATTCCACCACATTCAAACCGACTGAGTCAAAGGGAGCACAGCAGGGCAAAGACGCTTGGACTTGTGCCGAATACTGAAGTGCAAACTTCCCATCTAATAGCTTTTTGTCAGGACAAGAAAGCCGAACCACTGTTGCCACGCTTCGTTGGCGATCTCATGATCTTCGTTTAGCGTGTTGATTCTTTTCTTAGTTATTGTTCTGCCAGGGCAAATCCGCTTGGCAGGCACGTCAGACACGGTCTCGAAACAAGCCGGTCTTGTAAACAAGGCACGCCCTACGGCAGGGAGCTTCAAGACAGCACCTAGCAGCAATGCACGAACATCAAGGTCTTGGAAAAGATAAAGAAACCTTGAACTGATAAGTCAACGATCTTGGATGAATTGAAACAAGAGTGCGCTGCCAAAATACCCGTGCTGTTAGTCTCATTATTAGACCACCCGCAGAATGATATGCTATTCCCCAACCCCAACTATGGGGTTCACGGCGTCCGTCTAAGGGCTTAACGATGGGTCTGCATCATGCAACTAGTTTTCGATGCTCCTAAAGTCCTGAAAGCTGTTGCAGAGGAAGTTCATGTTACTACCTGAGAGGAACTTCTTTTGTGGCCCTTGATTACCCTTGTTCCGTTTTTTATTACTTCCTCAATCCTAGACTAGATGACAGCTGCAACCTACGGCCACTTACCGGATGACGTTTTTATTCACAGTTTTTAACAGCGCATGAAGTTAAACAGAAAACTATTTAAAAAGGCTGCCGCCTTTCAGATGGGCCAGCTTACAATCGCTAGGGTATCATCTACTCAATCGAACTTGCCAGTTGTAATGCAACGGCGCCCCCGGTTTTCACCTGAACACTGCGTTCTTATTACTTTAAGAGGTTTTCCTTAAAATCTACTGTAAACCTTACTCCACATCCTCGTTTACGCAGGCAATGTTAGGAGAACTAACCTGTCCACAAACTTCCACATGGCTATCTTCAGGGACGCTAATAATGCCCATTAGCTGGACACAGAAAACCCCCCCTGTTTAGGGCACCAGTCAGTGGCCACCCACGTCATAAACGCCGGCCGCATGCCGCACACTGGGAGATGTATGTTGTGGTGCTACCTATCAAAAGCGCAAGCCGTGCGCTAAAGTTATCATGTGCAAGAACGACTGACGTCTTTCCTCCTCGGGCATGGGTGCCGACCTTTCCCCAGGCTACCCATAAGAAGGATATAGGCCGAAACACTGTTCTTCGAGTTTATGTTCTTAGTCGTCACCCAAAAGGACGACTGATAAAACTCTTGGCTCTCTGTAGCCATTCTCGGTGGTTCCAAGACGTCTCCAAGATTAAATTTTAATCACCAACGTCTAAAACGCAATGATAGCATTGTTTATTCTCAACTAACGGGTAACAAAAATAGGCATGATCATGAGAGTGCAGTCGGAGTGAAGACAAAACGGACGTCGGTTACAGGCACCAAGCAATGCAGGAGAGTGGAAGAGTAATATAGAAATGGACACGGTTCAGCACAGTTAGGTTCTTAGTAAAACTGGCACGTCCCACTAGAGACTGGTCCGCGCACAGGATATGAACAAGAGTCTTTATATAACTTCTAGGTCCCTGGATCCCTTTATGCGGACCACGCATAAAGTAAGAAAAAGCTTGGCAGAGAAAACCTCTTTCACACTCATTGCAGCTACGCCAGCTCGTGGTTACTTCCCGATTCCACTCTAGGCAGTGAGTGATCTTACGGCAAATCGCATATACGGCTAATGTCCTTAGTCAGGCCGAAAAGCCAGAAGGGCGGGCAGTCTCCCGGTTTTCAAAGTTTGCTGGTCCCCGTTTTTTCTCTAAGCGCTACTACCTATTCGGCCACCTCACTTCGCACTGTGTTGCCCATACCTCACACGTAACCGTGACGTCGGCTGACAGGTGCCAGTGTACCCCTCGAAAGTGGGACACCAACACACCCCATGCTTGATGTACCAAGGCTTTAGTCTTAGACGTTCAGTAGTGTCAATGGTAGCATCTATCAAATGACATGTCTTAATGGCCCAATACAACTCCTCGCGGATACCGGAGCCGAGAGGAGTATTACCACCTTTAGTCCGATAACTGCTCTGGTGAGTGATCTCTCACCTGTTATGGTGACCTACAGTTTTCTGCTGCGCTCCGTGTACGTTCATGATGCTGGAGTTTCTCGTAGCTTATCCGCAGATTCTCTCACACAAGTGTTCTTCAATGGTCACGGCGTCCCCAATGTAGATTATGTTATCGCTTGGAAAATTTGCTTACCCTGGATGCACTAGGACTGCAGTAGCTTCAATAACTTTCATATGCCTATTTTCGCTTGCATGATAGTAATGCGCGGTTCACCTGTGTTAATCAAAATGCAGGGATGTTGCAAAAGGGGCGTTAAAATGCGAAACACCAGAGGGTTGTGAAAGGCAGCTTTGAGGCCCGGTACCTGTCACTAGTTGCTCTTTTCGGGCTCAGGTTGAAAAGTGATTTTACGAATAGTGAGCACTACCTAGTGCCTGTGTTGTTGGCAGTGGAGCAGAAAAGCTGGAGCTTCCGGCGTCTTTTGAGACGAATTAGCGAAAACACACAAGCCTCGTAGGCAAGTTTAAGAGTTGTTTCCAAAAGCATAACGCTTGACTTTGTATTGTTCTTTCAGACCCTATCATAACAAAATATATTCTAGCTGTTCTCTCCCTTAAAAGAAGATTGACAGTTTGAGAGCCGAAGGTAACGAGAAGCATGGTTGAAACCAAAATATAGTGATATAAGCTTTTTTGTAGCTTTCCTTTTTGACACCGCGAATCCATAGAAAATGGACTTGACGGCCATACCTCAGAATCCCTAATTGTCATTTCCAGTGAGCTAGAGAGTAACAATCGGAAGTGCCCTTGTTGAGACGATAGAAAGCCTGACTTAAATCTAGAAAATGTTTATTACTGTGACGGAGTCTTGCGTTCATCTAAAAGCCTCAAAATAGAGATGTACGTGCAAGGTGGACACCTGTTGGATGCAAACTTACAAACCTGCCTTCAAAACAATCAAGGTTTTTCACCAACGCTGAGCTGCACCATTGCTCGCAGTATACGGGCAAAATAAAGCCTCCGAAACGCCTCTAAATTCGGTTCCATCGCGCCAGTTGAGGGGTGGGGAAAGGCAGTCATTTTCATGAATGCTTATTTGTGCAACATAGTCACGGTTGGAAACTAAGGGTAATTTATGCACCGGCATCCAGAATGTTGGTTATTCTTAGGAATATA
>SJOL01006361.1:16409-47147 GCA_004794785.1 Opisthorchis felineus | reverse complement strand
TAACCGGGGTCAGGCATCCCGTTGTTTGCAGATAGAAGTTGCAGAAAAAGGTAGGCAAAAAATTTTCGGTGACTTAGGAGACATGGGAATTTTAGGCAATAATGCTTAAGCTGCCTGACGGCTTCACGAAAGCCCAGTGGCTAATACAGTGTATATTATGGGGCCTTTCCCGACACTCGTACTCCGACTTCAGGTTGTGCAACCACCCAGCGCAAGTCTGCTCGTGAGGGCCTCGTAAATATCGAAGGAGCGCCAAGTGACCTAAAAGAGATGGAGATTAATCCGAAAACTGACAGGTGGTACCTCCTGACTGAGAGCTTGTGACTTTGGTTCATATACTCCCACCGACCTTCCTACACACCTACCCAAAGAAAGTGGGTCAAATTCACGCATGGATAAGATAACAAAATCCGGAGAAAGTACGCAGCTCTGTTGGTGGTTTCCGCAAATAAAGGAGTTTTCTAAAGGACTTTTGTGCACGAACGTGCCACGTTGCGCTCTGACCTACACTGACCTACAGGGCACGAAAAAAATTCTGAGCATGCCATCTGGTGGCTGAAGCACCGACACTACACCGCCCTAACAGATCAGAGCGATAAAACAAATACACGATAGTGACCACGCAACAAATGTTGCCCATTCAGAGAAAGAACACGATGGCAAGGGACTCGTGGTTGCCTGCGAAGGCTTGTCTATAGTGGTGGACCGACGCAGCCACTGCGCCACATGAAAAGCGACGCACAAACGTTGCATTTCCCAGGATCCATTGGTTGGTCCAGAGATCACTTTACCACCCAAATTGTCTATTGATTGCTTGGCTGCTTACAAAGCCCCGGAAACGCGTAAGGGCAGAAGGCTTCGTTACAAGAGATCCTCGGTGAGCAATATTTTGAATTTACCCATTAGATAGGCAGATAATATGAGAATGCCTATGCACCTTCCAGACAGCCGAATATAAATCACGAAAACTATCTCACGTGTACGAGACGGTAAGTAGAGGCGGTTTCAAGAGGTTAGCAATAGGTGCCATGTAATAAAAATAACCCACGAATAGTTGGGCAATCCGAAGCAACAGCAACATGTCGGAGGGTCACTCTGCTAGCCGGGATGCCTCTGTTCATCACGGAAGTAGCTGACAATGGTGCATTACCAAATGCACAACCCGGCTTGTCGTACCGCAGACTACTGGCTAAGGAGTGCTCAACGGGCCACGTAAACGACTGGAACACGCAGTCCGTGCCTGACTGCGTAAGGACGAACGCCGTTTTGGTCATCTTACGATGACCGGATTTGGGATAGTCAATTCCGTCGATGGGCAGGATTACAATGGAGGTTCCGGTCTGGTAGCTGCAGTAACGGGCAAATCCGCTATTGTGAGGAATTGTGGTGGCCAGCTTGAATGTATCCCAGTCTGTACGTCTAAGCAAATAACCCAATCGCAGCAATCCACCATTCGAGTGCACTTGAACTCCAGGCTATCAGCCAAAAGCCTACAACGATGATGCATGTTCGTCAATAGCCTATTTTAATCAACTACTTCCCCTTGCCTTATCTCTGTCAAAGGATCCAGAACATGAGCTGTATAACCGATCATCTGACGACTGTCTTCATCTGCCTACTGATTCCGTACCACAATCGTCTGATCATAACTTTTCCATGATGTCAATGGTTCCTGTTATGGATACCGGTCAAGCCTCATCAACAAGTGGCATGACTATCTTGTCCACCAACCATGAACCACCACCGGAACTTGCGCATTTAGTGTGCTCCTATTTCTGCATCCACTTCGCAGCTCTGTCCCCCTCCAAATCACTCTATCTTTCTTGCGTCAAAGAACTACATAAAACGCGGGATTCTTACGCATGCACACTTCTCCATCCACCTGGTTTCACTTATTTTTAAGCTCCTTGAAATCCTACCGCACCTCGTTTCTCTTCATACGTTGTCGTTTCACAAATCTGATTTATCCGTGTAAGGCCATGCTATCAGTGCTGTCGTATTTTTCGTCGTGCTTTGAACACATATTTTACACCGGTTATCGAGGACCGGTTTTTGCGTACCCCACTATCACCAGACTGAACCCCCGTCAATAATTACGTCCACCAACTGGTGTTAGGCCTTCGCCAAGCACATCGGATGGTGCGGAGATTTACCTAAACCGCATTAGGGTACCAAATGTACTACCAGAGCAAAACAGACTTCGTAGCCTCGCTTAAACCTAACCGCGCTACAATAACGTCAAGTCAAAAGTACCGGCCAAGCTTTAGCCCGCATGGGAAGAACCATAGGTGGTGTAAAACGCGCCATCGGAGACAAACTGCGCTGCGAAGTGCCTACATATCGAGTGAACCAAAGCTAGGTTTTCTCATTTCGAACAATCGAAGCCGCATCAGCAGGAGGAACCTGAGGTGCCCAAATCCGGACTAAAATAGAAGGTACCACCAACGGAAGTTTTGCTTGGGCACCTGAAACGCCAGTTTTAGGAGGAGATATTGCACGTAGCATGAACCTGTGGATACTACGTACGTTGACTGATTCGCTTCTGCTCGATTTGCACTCTTGGTGCCAACGAACTGCGGAACGCCCGGAGACAAGTGTCCAGCGTTAGCAGAGGCTCAGGTATATCGCCGCTGCGTAATTTTCCCGTCCTTATTGCAGCCACCATGCTATACAGTACAGTTCCTTCGAATAATCAACCTTCTATGCCTCTCAGTTGGCAAAGGATCTGTCCCATTTTGTCCTCTCCTGTTCCGTACTGTCCTGTCTTGTCCTCTCCTATCCGGTTTTGTTTTGTCCTGAATTGTCCAATCCTTTCATCTTACCAAGTAATTGTTACAGCATGTGAAGATCCTCAGAGCAAAGAAACGTATATTTGACCTTGCATTGATGCACTAACTTATGAGCTGGTCGGAGCTGCGCTGACATATGAACTGAATCACCAGTTTCATGTGATTTTTCGAAAGTGCTGATGATTTATCGCGCAGTAAATAAAGGCCAAGGTTTCTCGGAATTCATGATCAGTATCTCTCGTCCGGGGAGCTATGGCGGACTAAATAACGGCCGTGATTTCCTCGATAGCGGACGCTTGAGGACCACCCACTACGAGGCTGCAGTCTATGTAGAAAACTAGGTGGCAGAACTGTTCGGACCGCATGGAGACAGTAGGAAGACGGATTAATTGTATACCACATTACACCAGGACCTACTCAAAGTCTTGGCGAGCATGTGAGACAGGACGGACCCAAATAACCTTGTCATGTCGTCCTCCATTGGCAAGAGGGGCGGTTGGTGACATTTTCGAGGGTTTCAGACATATGGATCAATATACTGGAAGCCAATGTTCATTTTACGAATATCCAGGATCACACAGTGAGGATGTTTCCAACAATGACACCACATGCCGACCTACTTTTGTTAACCCTATGAGGCTAAATCAGGCAACCATAACTATTAATGATTGTGCAAAGTTTATTGCCATGTTGACAACAGAAACCAAGCAGAACTATTCAAGTGAGATTGTGTCAAAGATTGTTTACACACAACAGCCTCTTTCAAGAGGTATTCGTTGGGCCGCCGTAGAAAATTGCTCACCAGTAGCGACTGATAAATGGAAAAAAAATTGTATAACTGAAGATTATGGAGGGGAAGATTGTCCAATGCATTATTACGTGTGCGCTGTCAACCTCGCAGGGGCAGAAGAACGGTGGGACGGTGATGGAGACTGGCAACGGAGTGTTTTCTTATCAGCGACCGGTGTAGTGGAAGTCGAAAGGAACTTCATATCACCAATTGCATTCTCGGAACCAGAAATTCAGATTCACCAAAACATTGTCTTCCTACGTAAAGAAGAGAACCCAGAGATGATAACCGCTAGTTCAATGACGTACAACAGCAACAACCGTTCTTTTGGGAAGGATTGTGGTTTAACCCTTGGACCAGTTAACCTCAAAGCAAATCAGGCCATTATGACCGAGTTCGCGAGTAAATTGCCAGAACCGAGAACCTGTCACCTAATGGCGAGCAAACTGCCGTCACCGCACACAAGAAGTGGAAGGATATTCGCATTTATATCATCCAGCAACACAAAAAGGATGAAGTTTCAGATAGCATTTGTCCCAGTGAGGTGTTATGTGAATTTAAGGTCACAAGCAGTTGAAAGAATGGAGGAACACCTATCTGGCTCACTTAAAATAACACCAATAATCTCCTTATCTAGAAGCGTTGCATCTTGCTCCAAGTTTTCTACTCGCTTATTAAAAGTGAACTGTTTACTTTATACGCCAACTAACCTGAGGGGGATTCTTGGATCCCAATTACTGGCAGATTATTTCAAACCACCAGAGAGGGAATACGCAATGGTTGGGCGTTATTCACCGAGGTCAAATTATTTAGTGGCTGGGCGAGCTCGACGTCCAGAAATCGCGCTTTCATGCAAAATTATCAGAAAAACCGCGGAAAATATGCTGTCACAAATTTACAATTGGGCTGAAAGCACTAAGAAAAATTCCAGGACACAGGGCAGTTCGACCCCGTACATGGACAGGTTTGCTACCTCACAGTATTCCAGTTCGACAACAAATGGCTTTGTCGTGCCTTACACGGTACAAAAGTGGATCTCAAATACTTCTTCTAGGTCGGAAGCGAGTCATCTCATTCAAGGATCATATTGTACTGTGGAACTAGATACCTACCAAATGGACCGAATAGGCGGAATGGTAATTGAATAAGGTCTTTTAAAAAACTTTTAGGATCTACCGTTCACGGAAAGACACACACTTAATACAGCAGACAGAGAAGATACATTACTCCAGTAAGAAGAGTTTTATTATGACAAGGCTCTTAGTGATTCTTACGTGACGTTATCAAATGACAGATTCTTATGCAAGAATCTGCTGACTAATCAAAGAGAACCATTCAAGGTAAGTGGGAACCTCATCAAAGTCTTTCAGCTCGTTAGTTGCCAAACGACACGATAGTTGCATTATAATGATGTGACTAGAAGAACCAATACCTCCTTAATTCTAAGCACTGTAAGTTCAATTGAAAAAGGTTGAACGCCTGAAAAATCTGCATTCCACTTGTAAAGTATGCTAGCTGTCTGTATGACTCCGGCGTATTCATCAGGAGGCATTTTAACATAGTCCATTTTACTGCACAAGGGAGATAACTAACACAGGGGTAGGTCTTCAGAACTACCTCTCGAACGATTTTAGTAATTTTGGTTGAGAGTTTGGACCCCTCAGCAAATTTATCGCCAAGTAAGTAATACAGTGCTTCTTCTTATGTGAGCAAATAAAATTCAAACTACAGTTGGGCAGCATAAATATCTGTGCTGTACAGAGTTATTTCATTTCACAGACAAAGTAGTCATATCGATGCTGATGTCACCAGTGATGTCACCAGTATCACCATAATGCTTTACGCTGAATTTACGATCTACTAAGCGCCTTTTTTAGGTTGAACTCAAAGTTTGAGAGTAAATATCAATGGAATGTTATTCTCAATATATGATCTTTACTTGATGGAATAAAACGGATTAGTAGACAGCTTTCTGAGCCACATGATGATTGTGGCATCTATAAAAAGCTTTATCAGAAAAACTAACCAATGCAACACGCTCATGCCGGTATGACAAGCGTTATGCAACTTCTGTAATTTATGGCTCAGCTTAGAGTCTAACGGACTTTACCAGTTCAAAAGTGCTTCACATAAACCTGTTATTGAGTCAAAAAAGTGTTTGCTGATGCCAGGTATCAAGCATGTCTACACATGGTCACTAAAAACAGACCTCATCGTCATTTTTGAGTGGATTTTCTGTAACACTTTGGAGACCACTTACACGAAGCCGACGATTCAAAATCTACTTACTGTAATTCGATGAGATAGCATGTGGCGGTCAACCACTAGATCATGCGACTCGTTTGTTCCACAAGCGCACAAATCACATGAATATTCTGCCTAGCCTGCAACCTTGACCAACAACAAGTCATTTCGTGTGTTGTACGCGCCAGAACACACTTCAAACCTTCCTACATATAAAAAGACGCAAAACAGTCGTTGCATTCACACTTCGAGTGGCTCTTAGAGTGCGGAACGACTACAGCGCGCAGTCCACGGACGAATCAGGAAAAACCTGCATCAATCAAAAGTTGCAGGGAAAAAAACCATACCTAGGTCCGGAAGAAATTGAGAAATTATCATAGCTGTGCTCAAAATGACAAGTCATTTTTTATTTTATTAAAGTGCACCAAACTTTTGTAATCATCGTTCTAAAAGCCTACTTTTTATTCGTGCTTGTCACCCTCTGATACATAAGTTTATTTTGCCACGATTAACGCATTAACAGGCACATGAAAAGAACGAAAATAGAACTGTGCCTGTAACTCTGCGCGGCCAATTTTGCTTTTGTTGGGTGATGAAAAATCAATGCAATCTTGAGTAACTTTCCGAACCCATAGCTATACAGTGCCTCTCATGTAGCCAAATCGATTGTGTTTAATCACTGTAGCATAGAAATACCTTTAAAACCGAAATAAAGTTTAGGATTGTTATACTACGTTAGAAGCTCTCTGTGGATTATACCGCAGTGCTCTTATTGGTCCAATGAATACCCTGATTGAACGAGATTTGCACATTTTCATTCGCTTGCATCCAAAGGGTATGCCCATATTAACTGATAAGATATCGGTCCACAAACACAGCCTCGCAAAGCAGCATTTAAGAGCAAAGTCAGCGCAACTATGGCACTAAAGGTTTCTTCGCTTAGCAACTAGCATAATGCAGATAATAACACTAGACTCTTCAGTAGTTGCTCAAATAAAACCTATGGTCCTTATGTAGATATGACGATGCCCGACTGACTTTACAGACCTAAGCAAAAAACGTTAGAGAAGTATTTCTCAACGTTTATCTTTTCCAGTGTGTTCAGTGAAAAGGCTGCAGCAGAAAACAGCTTACAAGTCAGTACAATCTTTTTTCTCCTTATATGTGGTAGATCTTTTTTGTAGAAGCTGGTTTTAATGAAGGTGGAATCAAGACTGATTGTTGTTGAGTCTAGCTCAGAGTTATTCAGCTAGTAACCCGTCGGTGGAAGTTTTATTATTTTTCTACAAACCTCCAATATATACTAAGTCGTACATGGAGAATGTATTTCTAGAGTAAAAAGTGTTCATTTATTCTAGTGTTCTCTCTATCCGTTTTGTAACTACCTTATTTGCATTATTATATAAGGCCGGGAGATTACAACAGGGATGCAACGAGTCGAATGTGAAACCATGCCACTCGTCTACAGATGTTACCACGGCGAAAATTGGTAACGCTTGATCAAGTTATTGTATCAGGTCATCTACCAGTCTTAATTTCCTTCTAAAATATAAAAACCACTCTTTTCGCGTGTTCTGAGTGTTCATGAGAATAGACCAATCAACTGAAATGAATGCACCTTGGAAATCCAGGAATACCAAAACTGTGGGTCACTTATACTTATGGCGCTGTCCTAGCGCCTGGCGGAGTGTGGTGTTTCGGTCAGAACAGCCTCTTCTAGGCCACAGTCCCTCTTGTTGATTTCGAACCAATGCTTTAGGCGATGAATGACAAGTGACTCCTGGAATCTTTTTACGACTGCAGTTAAGTTGATTCCTTTGTAACGGCCGAATTCATCACTGGTATCTTTTCTGAAAACGGATTATATTGCTGATTCTCACCGGCTGTCTGAGACCATTTCTCTTTTTCAGATGAAGATAAATAGGTCAGACAAGCGCTAGGTGAGTACTGCGCTCCTATCCGTAAATGATGATGCTGAAGGTTATCCGGACCAAAAGCTCCGTGGCGCTTGAAAAAATACTTGGGGCATTAAGGTTTTCCGCGTTAAGCTTTGAGGTTTCTAGTGCAGTTCTGAAATCCGTCCAATTAGCAGCAAGTGGTCACAGGATTTGTTGTTTAAAGCGCTCGGCCCATCGGTCTGGGAGTCCCTATTCAATGAGGATGGTCACTTTAGTTTGATCCTTAATCAATTTGTTCACCAGATTTCTCCGACGACCGGCCGCATAGAACAAGTGAAGTAATCTTCCGAAACTTTTGGCTTTATATGCCTCTTTCGCTTCCTTGGTCTTCTACGTCCATCAGCCTTGATTTCGACGCGCAAACTGATTCCCACTTGAAGGCTGATAATTTTTTGGGCTGACGTATGCTCGGGACCGGCAGATACAGTCCCTCGAGATCCAAAAAACGTCACAGTTTGACCTGATATTCAGTGTTTGAGGAGACCTAGTAGCAATGTGCCACAGACAAAACTCCATCAGCTGTGCAAGTGTGTGGTGACCTTGTCCTAGTAAGAACTGACATCACGTGGAGAAGCAGTAGGGTCAGAGTCCCGGAGACGGTCCTGAAAAATTTGTTTGACTTCTAGTTTAACGAGTTGTCCGCCCCTTACGTGGCCCTGGAAGGCGAAGAAAGTAGCAAATCCTGACGAATGTATGGTCAGAACTTACCTGTGTTCCGGATGGAGTTGCATTTGGTTTTTGATCCACTCCATTGGTAAATGATTGCGATATTATCAATCAAAGTTCGTGGCTGTCGCGGTGATAAAAGGCGCAATGTGGTCAAAAGACTTCGCTCGTTTCTAAAGTTAGTACTACATAAAAACGGTCGGCAGTCAGCACATAAACGTCCCTCGCTGCTGTCCACATCTACAGAATCCAGTCCAATTCAACCACTCAGTTGAGTCTCAGAAGTTCAAAGCCCGCTTCACTGTGCGTTAAAGTCTCCAAGTGTTTAGCAAGCCGTAACATGCATTCCAGGTGTCAAAATTTTCTGCCTTTGTCAGAACCACGCTTCGCCGGAGCGTACGCAGCACGATAAGCATATGGCGAACAAATGACCGACAAGCGATAACTTCTTGATTGTGAGGGTCTTTCAACGAAGATCCTAGAAGAACTGCACAGAGGCGACTACCAAAGTGTATCTAGTCAAGCTATGACCATTTCGCCTGGTAACTTAGTACTCTACCAACCCCTACACATCCTAACACAGTGGCCTCTGGATCGTCAGAGACGCGCAGCCGGAAGTTTATGAAGGGCGCTGGGTTAGTTAGTTCCCTGGCTGTACCTGTATCTTGCTTCCTTACTCCTGATACGCAGCACACACTAAATCCAGACGGTTCCATTATGAGGGTATTTTCCCTATTTTTCATTTACTTCAGAGTGCGAAAAGTAAATGTAGCCAGAAAGACCCGGCGGTGAGACTTGGAGATTGGTTTTGGAATATTCAAGGATATTGACATCGGCTGACTCGCAGATGTGGTGGCCAAGATCAATGCACGATGAACGGTAACGTCAGTTCTAACACGTTGACTTACAAGAAGAGTGACATTAATAGGGTGGAGGGGGAAGGGAAAATATTTAAAACAAAAAGATGGTAGACCTCACAGGTGGCCTGCTTTTGCTTGCCAACCTTGAGTGTAGTAAGCAAGGCGATTCATCTGGTGACACCAGGGGGTGCGGATTTAGCAAGACAATATTTTGACCTTTAGGAACCATGGCTGTTCCCGAATTGATACTGCCAGGGAGCCAGTACCCACACAGCAGGACGATTAGAGCCTCAGGTTCAAGCTTTAATTTCAAAGGCTCGACCACAAGGCAGCGGTGTATGGTGTGAAATGCCAGCGCATCACTTTCGTTAAAGAACAGGCCACAGGCGACCTGAAAATAGAGGAACCAGGAGACTGGAGCAGCTCAACTTTTAACCACTGACTAACCCAACGTGATGGACTCTGTGAGTGTCGATGGACGCTCTATAGCATAGCTCAGTGGATCATGTATGTGAGGTAAGGTTTAGTTTCTTTCGTGAGGTTAGAGCACTTAAAGTGTAATCTCAATCTTTTTGGATGCGCAAAGTGAACAAACAAACAGCGGTACTAAAGGCACACAGCCAGGTGGAGTAGATATGATAAAAGCAGACCAGTTGCCATTTAACTTTCATGGCCCTTGTTTCAAAGTAGCCGTCACGCAAACTACTTCACTGCATTCAGACTATCCTATACGGCAAGCGGATGGCATAGTTAGGGTCTTCAAGTGCAACTTTTAACGAATCAGGGGACACCGCTACTAAACGTTTGAAACCAGAGCCATTCAAGCAAGGCGAATAACCCAAACTGCTCCTGTCGACTTGTATATAGCAACAAGAACTTGTACGAAGAGAACCTTTAACACTTTTTTATTCCGTAACTCCGTGTACCCGCCATAAAAAATGAATCAGAGACGAAATCAGAACCAAGACTTATAAGCCACAAGAAGGAATTAAAACAAGTTTGGTTAAAAAGAGGGGGTGTTTTATTTTCTAGGGTTTTCATTTCCAACGACCTATTGAAGTTTTTGAATTTGGGAACTTAAGCTGTTACTTCACTAAGAGAAGTGAACAGTAGTAGATTTCGTGTTAAACTTAGAAAAATATGACACGGTTGATCCTGTGCTCAGAACAAGGAGCAGTTTGGAAAGTTACGTCCAAATTTGGTTCGCTTCATCTCTTTGTTTGCGCAAACGGTGCGCTGGCAGCTATTTGTTGAAAGTCAGGATTTCACGAACTTACCATCTAAATACTTTGGTGAGAAGGCTGCCGTGTACCGTTCCCCTATATGGGTTTCTTTCTGAAACAATTACAAAAATATCTTCAAACTCGTTGAGCAATCTTTTCATCTGTCGTCTGTATCAGCCAACGCACTGGTATTTTGTGAGCTTTGCAAAGATACAGCACTGAAAGCGCCGTAGTCCTGCTCCCTCTTAAGTTTAACGGATTTCCAACATAAACATACATGATCGTATTGTTGAGTGTTCCGAATAATGTGGGCCAGTCACATACACATTATCATGGTGTTTTCGATCAGAACAAGCAGTAAGGCATAAGGTATTCATACAAAAACCTAAGGGAGGCCGGAAACAATATACAAACAAATTCGTGCCACCAACTTCTGGTGCACTGAAAGAAAAAGAATACTCGATTTCTTCGTCGTAGTTAAAAGATATCACTTGTGAGTGGTAACCAGTTGCCTTGTCGACGGAACAGTCATTAATTTAACAAAGCTCATGAAAGACGAAATAATTCTACTTCCCTTTTACCTGCTACTAATTCAGGCAGGAAAAAGTTTTGTGCACCGACTCGCTTTCTTCATTGGTTTCCGCACCGAATACTGGTTAATTTTGATGCAGCGAAAATTTTTTTGCCAACACGAAAAAAGTCATTAGCCTTGGATAGGTAAGTCATCTGCGGACTTAGTGTACAAGGTAAAACGCTTTGGGTGACTAAATATCATCATGGCAAGTAGGTCTGAAGCCTGCGTGTAGACTTAAATCAGCATAAAAAAGCTTTGCTTTGGTACAACCAGCCGCTCACGAAAATCGGGCAAATATTTGATTCGTTACTTTACTGAAATCAGAATGTCAAATCAGAAAAATGGAATTTCAATGTTACGATAGCCTCAAATTCACAATTTGACGCACTCCCAGTTTGATTATCTTGTAGGATATCATCAAATACAATCTGTCGAATAGTCGTTTCAAAAACTACTTGTGGGCGCCTTCTGCTTGAATATGTTTGTACCAAATATTCGGTAATACCGTGCGTAGAAACTGTATAGATTCACGGATTGTGGAAACTTCGGCTGGATTGCGACTATGTGTTTCATTGCAATCCAGCGCTTACAGGCCGCCATGAAGAGCCGTCTCCATTTAATAAGGATGTTGTGCAATAGAACAGGCAAGAGATTCCCATGGTTCAATAAGTGATATACAACAAGTGACTGCCTCAAAAGTCGCATGCAAAATTTCGGTGTGTTAAACTGAGGACACATTTACCCATGCGCATCATCAGCATCCTCATCGTCAGCAAAGTTATTATCAGATGTTTTGGTCCAAATACTGCACAACGGGGTCTATTCGGTTGAAAAAAGCCGTAAAATGAAGCAAAGGGTAAAATCTAAGTAAATGGAGGTAAACAAAAAGGCACAATAAAAGTCATACTAACTGCAGTGTTACAACAGCCATTATGGCTTCACGAATACGTGTTTTCGTCTTTAGCGAGGTCCAGCGACGTCTACAAGGTATCATTTCACCCTTTCCGCCACCGGGGCCTCAATTCACTTTTTTGAACCGGTATCGATGAGAGAATGAGGGTGAGTTTGTTGCATTATAAACAAACCACTCTCGAACAAATGAAGGGAGATTCATGATGACAAAAGTTGGCTGACAGCAAGTTGGGTCTGAGTTCTGGTCTATAGTGTGACAAGTTTAATCCAAGGAAATGTGACACGTCATTTGAGAAGCTATATAAGCATACCAATATTTTATCAATAACCCAAGTGTGCTCAGTTTAGAAGATTGTGAGGAATTACGAAAGCTTACTGTGTAAAACTTCTGCATGTACAGCATTATGTTTAAAAGTAAGTATCCTAAATTTCTTAGTCCTGTGGCACAAGCCCTTAAGATGTCACTTATAGCAATGCAAACAAGGGTTTCACTAACCCATTCCAGTTTGCAATAAGAACTGCTCGAAGTGGCTAGTTCCATCCGCTTACTTCCACTAGCAGTTACGTAATTATGTTAATTCAGTCAACCAAAAGTCAGCAATCGTAAAAGTTTTCGGGAGAACGGAGAGTAATACAGATGGCTATACATGCGGCCTTTCTCATCACTAATTAAAAAAGCATATCAGCACGTAGAGTTTATGTCTTTTCACTTTTGTTTGTCGCTGAAATTTTCAAGGGGTATACTTAACTAGCTCAACAGGAATGAAACGTTCCAGTCAGAGGCCGTTGCTTGAAATTAGGTAGTGTAAATAAACTGAATATGTTGGCCAAAAACAAAAACCAGTTACCAGTACAGCACCCTGCACGTCTGATCCACTAGCCCACTTACTTCTCGTCCTGAAAATTCCTTAAGCTCTGTCAGCTGCTTCCATGATGTGCCGCGTTCCGTTTGACTTTGGTTGTCTTTGAACTGGCGGGGTAAAATCTTTAGGGGAAAATGTTTGAGCGATAGCTTTTGAAAACTCCCGTTAAGTTATATCCCTTCTTATTAAGCTTAAATAGTTACTTTCCTGAACTGTCATTCTATTTATACCTGTTTTTGCCAAATTTACACCAACTACCGGGTTTCGGAGTAAGTTCCGCGTCATTCTTTTGTCTGTTTGTCATCTCGAAAACAGCCGTAGCTAAAACAGACCGATACTTGTAGAATAGCCTTGGTGTCTGTCTAGGGTGTGAACCAGCTGTCATTCTTTGATTGGTTATTTTTTACTTTTTCCATTGGCCTATAAATTTCAGTCTTTGGCTTTGCCTATCACATACGAACAACGTAACGAAATCCGCTCGGCGCCAACAAGCATCAAATCTCAGGACCAGGTCTATCTTCGGCCTAGCCCTCCAACGTTGCAAGGGAATAAGTTGTGTCGAAGTAAATCGCGGGTCAGAAGTCAACAAAATGGTAAACAGAGGTGCGTAAACCCAGAAGAGAAAAGTTTCATATATGTGATGTTCACTTTGTTCCAGGATTAGGGGCGAACTGAGTGAACCAAACCGTATTATATTCTTCGATTTACTCCAATTAACAGGTAACTGAGTACCATCAAGTATTTCGCAATAAACTGACATATCTTTGAAGTAAATAGCATTTTTGAGCTATGAGAACAATGTGAATTTTCCAATCAGCAAGTAAATTGCACGTAAGCTGTTCAAGGGAGACAACAGACTAATGTAAACCTGTTTCCAGTGGTAGTAAATCTGACCATCACTCTCAGAAAGCAGCTCACCTTTATCTTTTCGTAATTTGTTCAAAGTGATCAGAGAAACCCAGTTACGATGAACAAGATGCCCCGTAAGCATACTTCTGTAAACTTGAGTAAACTTAAGTAAAATTCTGTGTGCTCAGAATTTGAAGATACTCTCATCTCCGTGTGTTGCCTAACTACAAAAGCACTGTTAAACCTTCAATAAACAAGTTGATGTGGCACTATCCGGTTAGTTTTCAAGGGATACTGATGCAGCCCGTATGAATTTGGTTGGGCGAATTGGGTGATTTTCTTAAGTGGTGAATTCATTTTAGTGTTAGGTTGAATCGACATCGAAGCAACTTGTAGACTTTACGGGCAAAGCTAATGGTCATTTCGGTCTAGCTGCAATGATAGCGCCAACTCTGAATTTTCAGACCAACTAGGTATTCTTGTATTCATTGCCTGCTATGGAAGATCCAAGGGAAGTGATCACGTTCATTTCGCCGTAAAAACGCGCCTTATTTAACTGAATTTTGCCATCGTCACCCACTTCAGCGAGGCTGTTCAGTCCGAAGGCTGGCATTTCAGAGATCAAGGAAAATTGAAAGAACATCCGAAACACCATTCACATGAACTTTTGTGCAACCCCACTGACATGCTATTAAGCACCGAAGATGAAGTGAGCGAATCGCGCAGTGAACGCCGTTCCAAACACTGCGTACCTGCAGAGCGAGAAAAGGATGGAAATTCTACTGAACAGGTACAGCGCTTTGGTGACAGCAGTGATGTGTGCTCGAAGACTGTCAGGTAAACCATTCCAAACCACTAAAATCTACAAGCTTCTCTCTTGTTATGTTCATTTGGTTTTGTCGGTTTTCCGAACTCATCATTGAAGTAAACGAGAATGGCACGTCATAAGAGCTTCTAACAAGCTAACTTGCCTGCGCATATTGAGCTGTTACCCACCAGCTGTATCATGTGTGGACCAATAAGTACGTCAACCGAATTTTCATCAAGAATGACGGGTTCTCAAGAACATTCACTTGGATTTACAGTCTCTCCAGGACGAGAAACCAATCTAGGATATACGGTCAGCTTCTGTGTCAATAAGCACATGACATTTACATTTAGCTGCTAAGCCGTGGAAATTGAAGCTGCAACTTTTGCTGTGCTGTGGGAGTCCGCACTCAGAATACAGAAAAAGGTCCTGTGTTTAGTGGATTTACAAACTACACGTGCGTTTTAATTCCTTTATTCTACAGGACGAACCTGTATGGCAATGACCACCATTTAGCCTGTTGAAATTCCTTGGAGAACTTACGAATACTCATTTAGGAATGTCCTCACTGATAATAAGACACTTCACTCGTCGGCCTGTTATCTTGATAGTTGAGTGGGTGCGACGTTTGTCGAACTAGGACATTATTCAGCGGTAGCCGCACATGCTCTAATGAAGACCAATTTTGGCACTGAAGCAATTCACTAAGAAAAGTGACACCAGTCGCGAAGTGGTCACAATAGTGATATCGTTCACGTTTTACTAACTGGGAACAAACAAAAACGGATGGTTGCAAATGTACTATGTAGCCGAGGCGAACCACGCTGCGGCTGGCAAGATAGGCGCTTCTCGTTGTTTTCTGCAGAGTAGCTTTCTTGATAGCACAAAAAAAGATAAAACAGTTTTTGATAGTTTACCTGGTGTTGAATGATTTGTCACCTCTTTCTAGTTCCCGTCGGAAGGTTCAGCTTTTATTCCGCAATTTTTTTCATAAAAAACGTTCAACGGCAGCATGTCGAAAGCAAACAGGTTCACAAGGAATGAATCCGCACAGGTTGTTGATACTAGGCTCCCTATTCAGTCGGTTGCAAAAGCCTACAATGGAACAGCGTGATAAGTACATAAAACGTGAGTCATATATTTACCTTTGTGACTCACAGTTTATACAACGAGGGGCAAGACGAATCAGAAAAACGGGCATTACGCCGGGAAACCAAGTGGTCCGCAGCCGATTCAAGAGCTAGAAAAAAACTGACCCATGATTCCAAAGGCCGGGAATCGCACTTCAAAAAGGCTAACAGGAGGCCAAGCACATCCAGAAGCTCTTCATGCTCAGATGCCAGGTATGTTATTCTAGACGTTCTTCCCTATCTGTCATCCAGATGATTTTAGCTGTTCCGCGACACTTTCAGGATAACTTTCTGTTTTTGGGCAAACTATACTCAATAAAATTCATATGACCTGTTATCTTATCAAATTTTTAAAGAATACACAAGGATGCTACCCAAATACCAACGAACAATCAGGCACACGTCCTTTTCGCTGGCCCGCAACAACCCACATAAATTTATCTTTCACCAGAACAACTACTATGTTAAGCTCAACAGAGTGGATGCGATATGATGCAACACAGTGCAAACTAAGTGTTGAGAAATAGTTTGCTTCAGGTCCCTTTAAGAGCCAAGTTCTGGCTGACTTTTCTAAGCACTTATCTTAATTACATTCGACTAGAGTAGAGTTGGGTTTCATTGAATCCCCTCGGTGGACATTCCTGTATTTCTGTCTAGACAGTCTACTTTTATGGATCTTCTCAATCATCTATGAAACAGATTCTCATCAACTTTAGCTTCGTGGAGTCGAACTATCAGGATCAACTGACAAGTTGTTTTAACACCATAAACAAAAACACTCCGGAGAATAGAAAACTAGCGAAAGCAACTCCAAAGAAAGGTGAAAAAATTGTTCTTCTATTCTAAGCGATGAAATTTTAACTTTTCTAGTGGAACTTTGTCTTATTGGAAAAGATGTAAAGCTGATTTGCACCGTCGAACCCCACCAAATTATGCGGCACATTAGGTGGATTGCACTGTATTATCATCCAATCATCCATCCAAATACTTTGGCAATATTTAACCGTTTATTTCCTAGATCTGTCGCCTAAGATAACGGTGATCCAACGCTGTTATCGTTCCGCGCATGTAGAGAAGTTCTTAGAGTAAAAAGTAATAAATTAATTTTTTGCCAACCATTCTACCATTCTGTACGGTTCACCATATATGTGCAGGGAATATCTGCAACCTTGAAACAAATTCTCATCCCCTCAAGAGAGGGTATTATTGAGAACAAAGTGGCTGTGGGTATTTCAAGGTGTTTTTCATAGAGCGAAATCATTATTTAGTATAGGTGCCACCCAAGTTACGGTCATGCTTCGAAAACGCATTCCTGAATCCCAGTGAATTCGTTTTGTGTACACAATAGTGAGTGACAAGTGTCTAGCTAAGTTCGGATATGCTTGTGTCTCAATCGTTACTTCGAAATGTTCTTCAGCTTGGAAACGAACCTGCTGAGATATCAAACGTCCTTTTAAGCGCTTTCTTTTTTGTTTCGAAGCTCTCCCAGTTTCAGAAAACCACGCAAGAAAGACAGAGGAGAGCGAAGCCAATCATATACAAGAAGGTCTGTTAAAAGTCTTTTACGTCAGTATGAACGTTTGACCAAGCAGGTAAGGTCCGTCGTTCAGGACAGCTTGGTTTTCTCACAAAACCAATTTGTTTCATTTTGACCAGTGGTTTTGCAATGGCGCGCACACTGTGCCTGCCTGGGCACATATTGTACTACAAGACCGTTTTGTTGAGTAATAAGAAGTTGTTCACTCAAACAAACATTCAGCAGATCAATCACGTAACGATGTGTACACTAGTCAGTCAGCCGTTTGAAAATGATACTTTTAGAATAGACCAAAGAATCTTTCGGAATTTTGTATGGAATCTTTGGGTAAAACGGGAATATCAGTTCCCTGTATTATCCACCTAGTGGTATTCTACCTAATCGTGTGTTGCTCAGAAAAAAATACGACATCCTATGCCTATAAATCACCAAATGGCTTACCCCGAAGATTGCCCATGAGGAATTTAATGTAATAAAACCGTCATTGTCTCGTATCGTCCTTTTAACAGAGCGGCAGCGATTTTTCTGATAAGTATTAAATGAGTACCACAGATGATGCAATCTTTTAAACGTAGGAAATTATTTTTACGGGTATCGTGTTAGCTGTCACCAGTAGCTCATAAGGTCTCCAGGGCTGTTCAAAGGTGGGGAGACACCAGGTAGCACAACGGCACTCATTGCTTATAAACTCAGTACTTCTGTGAACCAACTTGTGATCAGTGTTAATTAGAAAAAGGCGCTCACCATTATCACTGCATTCTCGTTCAGCATAAACACACCACCAAGGAGTGCTTTTGATGAAATTAGGTGTTCCACCGTCGTACTGAAATCTCCTGCTATTACGACCATTTCTGAATTCTTCGTGGTGGGCAATGGTGTGGCTAGTTCTCGATAAACGTTCTCGATAAATCAGAGCTGCAGTTAGTTGGTACTTGAAAGTAGACGTGACAAACAAGGAACAATCGCTATTTTCACCAGTGCTGGTTTTGATCAAAATGGAAAGTCGGACAAAACGGAGTAGGTTATTTGAGCCATTCAGTCGGGCAACGCAGTCTCAGCTTGTAAGCCCAGAGCTATACCAACACTGACAAAACCAGCACAAAAACAGCTTTCTGGCTAATCTGCCCTAAGAGCTTTTCTGGTAAAAACCGCAATAAAAACAGGAGAACAGGGCCTCAATAGCGGACACCGATTGGTAGATAAGAGCGGTGGTGCACAATGTTTCAATTCCATAAGTGCCTGACTGACGGGTCTACAGCTGAGATCCACGTAATGGGACTGGATGGGATTTAAGAGATAACAATAAAGAAAGATGGTTGCATAGTTCACTTATCAGTCCTGCTGTATGTAGTGAAAACAGTGACCTGACTAATCCCACCACGAGAGGACCGATGTAGCACAAAGGCAGGAGGACGAATTGGGTCCTTAACCAAAAACCTTAGTTTAGAAGACAGACCGCAAGGCAACGGTAGTCTGCTGAAGACTAGCGGAATGTGACAAATGTTATGGAACAAATTGCCTCGCCTACTCCAACTTTCGAATTATAGGGCCAGAGAATTCTGTTTGTCAGACCTCCATGTATTAAACAAACTGATGGATGTTCTATGGTCCTCCTTCAGTTCAGCTCAGAATTTTGCTAAGCTAAACAAACCGTCATGCCGAGGTAAAGTGCTGTCCTCTCAAATTATCACTTTCTGATAGTGACTTTTGAATTTTTTAGGAGCAACAAGCATTTAAATTTGAGTAAACCAAACTCCTAATCCAACAAGTATCTTCTGCTCTTAAGCCATAGTCCTGTTCAAGGCTGTATGGTATGTGAATGCCCTCCTGTGACCAAATACAATGTCAGGAGTTTTCAGTCTGAGACTTATGATTAAGTACGGCTCTATTCTCATAGCTCGAGTAGGTAAATTACTCACCAAAGTCTTTGTGACCCTGTAGCAATCAAATGCATGTCTACCTTAAATGTCCACTATTTGTCGGCTGGTTACGTGACAGCATCTGACACGTATTCCAGCTTTCGCCAGCCTATTTTGTAGCGTCCTACTTCAAGTTGTATGAACGGGGAACGTCCTATCCCATGAGCTCTCCTATTACTTAAGCAACGTTTTATTGGTCCCTACTTGCCGGTCACTAATATTGCTGTTTTCTGCGCAGCATTCATGTCATTTGCAGTCGCACTTATCTTGACGAAAAGAAAACTAATTACAAAATTTTTTCGAGTATCATAGTCTGGACCAACTCCACTAAATAAGGCTCACACAATTGTCTGAGCGCCTCCAAACACAAGCTGCCAGTGTCAGTCGACTGGTCTGATGTTCTCGACTTTGGGTTCCGTCCAAGCAGTCTGACTGAAACTTCGAATTGCGACATACCAGACGTTTGATGTTACATTTTCCTTTGACCCGGTAGGTATCAATCTTTCATAACAAAGCTTTATGATACATACTTTGTTTCGTACAACATATCTTCATCACTATGTTTCTCGTTTGCTAAATTCTCCGTCAACTTGTGCGAACCCTTGATCATGTAATTGTCACATTCTGTTCGTGCAAGAACCTACGTTCTAAGCATTTGCACTTCCAGTAAAACGGAATTTTGGTTGTCTGTTTTTTACTTGGACTTCATGTTCACTTATTTTCACCGAAATAGCTGGTTCAAACAAATAAATCCATTGTCGAAGCCTGCGGGAGAAAAAAACTCCGATTTGGTCAAGTGATGAATGAGTACTTGTCAAGCACAAGTGAGAGCAGTACAAGTACCACACAGAAAAATTCGCCTGAGAAAGAAGTCACCAATCCCACCAAGGCAATCTTAAAGCGCCTTGACAAATTGTGCAGCACAGTTCTTGATGTATCACGGAAGAACAATCGGACTGCAGAGCCAGCAGTCTTGACAGAAACGCCGTGGGAGGCAACTAAGCAAGCTGATCAGCTGAAGTATGTCACTTCTTCCAGCTACCAAATATCTCTGCGAAACAAACCAAATATTCTTACAGTATACCTGTAAATCTGATTGCCACGTTGGACCGATTTTCCACTTGTTTATCCGAAGTTACTCTAAAAAAATTTGGGCAGAGCATTGAGTAGTAATTTTGAGGAGGTATCGCTTAGGACAGTAGAAATTCACTAGTATGGAACATACAAATAGAAAGTGGTCTGTAACTACTGTTTGTGCTTCACACTTGGGAAAAAGAGGCAACACCATCTGATGAGAAGACCATCTGTTGCGAAAAACAATAAGTAACTATGCATGGTCTGGTTTCCTGAAATTATTTCCTATGTGTTAGTAGAATAAGTGAGCTTAGGTAACAAGACGTGATACCCATCTTTACCCTAATCATTCAACAATCTTATAATAGGCTTTCGGCAGAGTACCTGTTTCTTGTCTCGAGGGTAATCCTGTAACCATAATGTGATCAATTCCGTTGGTACATGCACTCAAATTCGCCCAAGAAAATGGTAAGAAATCCGTACTAAAAAGTGCAACCCTAATTATCGCCTCTTATATTGTCAGTCGAAATTCTAAAACCACATTCTAACCATCCCCGAAAAGTCTGTACTCTTTAAGGGTGATGACTTGTCATCCCTGATTGAGCATCGTCTAACTGTAACAATCAGACATACCCACAGTGCTGCACAAGCAGTTTTTTTAGACAAACAACGTTAATCCCAAGCTTGCCAAAATAGCTCCCAGTTGGCTCGCTGGCTAAGTCCAACCTGACTGATCGGTATCTGTGGAGATAAGCACATAGTCTGAACAAAGAAGCGCCTTGGAAAACACGTCGAAGTGGCCTGTCAGAGTAGAGTCATGCTATCCTGAATCCAGCAGCACTAAACGGCTTTCGGGTATTGGCCACAGCGTGTACCAAACGACGACTTATGAAGTGATTTTTATGTCCAACCACACTAAAGCAATATATAGTTCTCATCCTCTTTTATGCTTACAAAAGCACTAGGAAACCACTTGCTTCATGTGACTTTTTCATCATTTATTTTTGCTTTATTACTTAACCCCATTGGACCGTCACATTCACTCACAGCAACGAGCTTTTTCTACCTTTTATCTTCATAATAACAAGTCTGACATGTCTTCCCTCTGCCCCATCATGGCAAATCCATCTTATTCGTTCAGCTGACATCAGGTGCTCTGCTTTCGTCACACTGACTGATCTACCCACTGACACTAATCCTCACACTTGACAAGAACATGTGAACCTTTGTGAATTCGTCCGGTTTCAGATGACAGTTTGGCTCACTATCATAGGCGAATTATGAACTGCGACTTAGTGTCCGTGTACACGACATCTTTTCCCTTAAAACTGGCCCCTTACAATATCTTCAGTAGGAAGGGGTTTTTTGCAATCACTTTAACGTCGAGCACTTCCTCGTTTGATTTGTGTGATGAATGGCGATAGCAAATACTAGCTGTTTTCTTTTGAACTTGGGGCACTGTTAAACTGTTGTGTGAATCAGCGTTGATAGCTGGTATTCTCACATGCTTTACTTGGTCGTATGTATCGGATTCTTTTGAAACATTCGCACCTCTTCATGTCTTCTGCACCAGTATGAGATCACATTGGCAACGGCATCACAGGTAAGACAAACTGTGCCATCATGACGATTGGTTACTTCAAGAAAGATAATCGATTATTCAGCTGCAGGCAACCAAAAAGAATAATTGCTAGTTGATGTCTATTTGGAATGAAGTGATTTACTCGCGCATATTTTGGCGCGTTATTCAAGCATTTTCTTATTAGTGATACTGGTCTTCTGTGGGATCTAGCAGACGATCATTGATGCCGAAAAAATAAGAAACAGTAGCTAAACGATAGCTTATACTATTGTTCTGATATTTTCCATTTTATAGGTATATTTCTTGAAGCTCAAGAAACACATGTGCCCTTTATTTCGTTGTGTGTATATTACTAAGAACTTATCCGTTCGAAAACTTACCTTATGGCTGATGGGATATACAGCGTAGAAGTAAGGTGTTCGTCCATGGCATCAATGGACATGTGAGGTATGGTGATGCAGTAGATCACATAACGTTACCCGTATGTGGTATAGGACAATCGCTCGAAACTCAGGGGGAGACCATTCATTAAGTAGTTGTATTTCTATGAATTTGGGAATTAAACCATTGATTTGTATGGCAACTTGATCGAAATTAGACTTTGGATCTCATAAGCACTTTGAAGTGGCTGGAGTCTAAGTGGAGTCCCTTGTGATCAATATCTTGCTGATGTCCCCCCATAATACATGTGTACAAAAAAAGCAGACTACACTGGATAGGAATCTTGAGGCAGCCTGCGTTATACACATTGTGCACAAGAATAGCTATTGGTCACCAGCCACTCCATCGAGTCTCCAGTCCCAGAAATTTCAAGATGCACATGAGTTCCAAACATTTCCAGTGTTAAAGGAAGTTACTTGCAATACATCTTTCTATTATACCCTGTAGAGCCCGGGTGGTTTTGTAATAAACAATTTCATAGAACCATAATTACGGGGTTGTGGTACTAACGAAAGGACCCATTTTCACTATTGCGGTTCATGTTGAAACCAACCAGTTTCTGATCGGCTCTGTAAGCCTAAACGACTAATTTCAGTAGATATGGAGCGACGGGCTATTACGTAAGTCGCACGGTAAACAATGAATGGTTTGTCTAGCTGTGCATTATTGAGTATTTGCCTTTTGGAAAAGGTCGAGGCAGCAAATGGTATAACAAAAATGCCGAAAAATCTGCGGTATACTTTCGGAAACTGAAGGATTACCTAGCCAGGAATTCTTAACACAAACACAAATGGCGGAACATTTGGGCGCACGGGTCAGTCAAAGAACCGGGTTTCTGCTCAGTTTTCAACAAAACAGTCCGGATAGACACTGCGTCGAAATTTCGAATTCTCGAAATGACATTTTTGGAAAATTTACCTGCGTGGAGGCAATCCAGTGGGTATTCCAATTTGTTCGCCGAATGTTTGGAGAGCCTGAGGAAAACACATCTGGCGAGGATTGTTTTAGAATATCTCCGCCCTGTCTAGTCCAAATGAAGTCTGGTAGATTGAACCTTGTGTGTGACACTTGTTTGGGCCGATTATTTTAGGACAACATAACGTCAAGAGCAGGGTTGCAATTCCAAGCATTCCAACCTTTTGACAGTTTGAGCATCAAATGACTTCAAGACATCCCAATCCAAAACAGGTTGCTGTGGGGTTCCTCAAAATATCATAACCCCTACAAAATTGTTCTCCCTGAATTTCCGCTCCAAAATTCGGCAACTGCTTGAAGCAATCAAAATTTACAAGAAATTAAGAGTTAAGCACACTAAGAAAAACTGAATGGTGTATTAGATGCGGTGCAGTGTATGGCGTACTTACAAGCAAGAGAACGGACACGTACTGAAATTTTACCACAGGAGGGTGAAAGCATGGGAACCCAGTTTGGTTTGATCGTGGAAGTTCGAGACGGCGAGTGATGCTACTCGGCAGCTATTGCCTGTTACAATGATTACACTACCTGTGAAGCAAATCCCAAACGTATCCCACTGGAAGACGAGGTTTCATCGAATCGCCTGAACAATCGGACGACAAGTAGTCTTTCTAATTATCATAAATGTTTCGCTGTGCAACAGAAATCGTCACAAAATGCCTCAAAGCTGATTTCGCATAATCGCCTTAACTCAAGCTATGTGCATTCATCGTCAATTAAGGAGGTTACGCCCAGATTAAAGCTGGTTGTTCTATTCGTAAGAATTTCCCAAATAAGTCACCTTACTATGCTTACTGTGGTCACGGACGTTTTTTTACTCCTGTTTTGACTATGTCTAGAATTTGCTTAATATTAGAGCCCGGAGAAATTTCTACTTAAACTGCAGGAAAAAGGTTTTGTGTGTGGCCATCATGTACTGCGGAGTTTGCCTCTTGCATTGGGTTTTGGAAGATTACCCCGCGTAAGACTACAGTATAACCAACAAACTCCGGTTATTTTAGTTCAGATGATTGGTAGTGCAATTGTGACTGCATTTTGAAGAACAGTTTTTTTGACAAAAAATTGTAAATTTTCAGTGATTTTTTCCATTCAAGAACTGCGGCAAGTTGAAGGATGTTCCTTGAGGAGATTACGATGTTATCCAACAACCGTGTATGTCAACCAAAGTAGGGAAATGAGCCTGAAACTCAGATATGATGATAATCTATACGTGGTAAAAATGACGCGAGAGACGGGATATTGGTTTCCAGGACAATCATAACTCTCAATTTAGAAAAGAAAACTAGCAATCCAACCGTAATAACAGCATAAAATGCATCGGGTTGATGGGCACACATTTAGTCCATCGGAAGTGTACCAATTCAATATTGAACACTGTAAGAATGTCACCAATAACAGTGAAGGTGAAGTACTATCCCGAAAAGCTGAGCGGCACGATCACTTTCGTCCTTATTAGAACTCTTCATTTGAGCATAGTGCGATCAGACCTACAACCTTTTGGCTAACAGTTTTAGGCCATTTTCCACAAAACCATGCTTCCTTTAACCGGTTTTATCAGTTTAAAAATTGCATTGAGGTGAAGAATCTTGGTTTCAGTTAGTTGTCCATTTAACCAGACGACAGTCTGATCACCTGAGAATGGTCACATTATCTTGTCTGAACGGTAGTTGATAACTGGAAGAAAATGCTCGCATCTAAGTTTGAAAGAGACCGTTGTTGCGTATTTTAATAGTTGTGAAACACCCACAAATTTACACTATATATCCTCCTACATGATATTGTAGGTCACTGTTTGCACGTCCTACATTAAATCCTAATTTGCTGTCGGCTGGCAACGAAATGCAAACTCCGTTAGATTCCTCACAGAGTATTCCATTTGGTAAATACCAACTTCCTCAAAGTCAGCACCAGTTGCAGGGGTATGGAAATCAACCACCTGGATATCAGGTTGCAGCCGGGATAATGCCTCCAAACGATTTATATGAGAACCAGTGGGTTGAACCAGAAAAAATAGTCCCGGTGAGGAACGGCATCCCAGCACAGCGTTATCACTCAACCATCCCCTGGTCTCATCGCGCCACTGAGTTACCATTGCCGGACGACACATCTCAAGACGACACAGACTCCCACAGACGAGCAAAGTCTCGCAAAAGACTGAAAAAGAAATTCAGAGAGAAAAGCCGTTCCAGAAGAGCAGCTTATTCGCCCCAAGAAGATTTTCCGTCAGAATGCAAGGCACACGTCAACGGTAAGCTGTTAAGCCACATATGACATAAATGTGGCGCTCTCGGTTTAAAACCCCTTTATTCATATATGGTCTATTCCACTGATGGGAAACTCAAACGTTATTTCTGAAGGTTATTGTAAAAGCATCCTATACCAACGTCGTGTGGATGTACAATAACGATTCAGTTATTTTGGGGCGATTCACTGCCAGGTCTACGGACAGACAAGGAGGAGGACCGGATTTCTAGCTTTCTTTTTGGCTGAGCGGGCTTTGCAACAGGATGGCCCTCATGTCTAGTCCATGAATTATAGCGTCTTAAACTGCTCACAGCTCTGCGTAAATAAAGCCATCTTCATCCATCATGATGTCTTTTAAATGTATGCTCATATGTGTAAAATAGTAGGAAGATGAAGTCCGCCATTGAGGTTCCTCCGAAGACGGTTCCATTTACTGATCGAAAGCTTACTTGCAAATTATCGATGGGAAAAACAAAATGTATGTTCCAGTGAGCATATCTTTCAGTCTGAGCGAGTGCTACTCATATAGTATGGGAGAGTTTAGTTAAAGCCAAACCCGTTACACAGAACGCTATTAGGAACGTTCTTTTCACGCTGTGATGACGAACAATCTGGGTCAATGCGCCC
This sequence comes from Opisthorchis felineus, assembly GCA_004794785.1. Lineage (NCBI taxonomy): Eukaryota > Metazoa > Platyhelminthes > Trematoda > Opisthorchiida > Opisthorchiidae > Opisthorchis > Opisthorchis felineus. The sequence goes on along the minus strand of SJOL01006361.1, from coordinate 21,082 downwards.
TTTGGAACATGAAAGTTCACTATATCCTTCAACTGTCAAGGTTCTTTGGCCCCTGCAGTAGAGGGTGGTATCGGAACGAAATTCACCCTGGAACCTACATTGTGTGCAATAAAATCGGGTCCAAGTAATCATGAATTTTGCTTTAAAACGCTATGAAGCCTACTGGCCTAAATGTAAACCACTGAAAAACAGTTCCCAAATGGTATAAGGCCCCCTTACACTTTGATCCAACATATTCCAATCAAAGATCTGTCGATTCTTCGAGGATTGTGACAGGTAAAACAATTTTAAGATAGCGTGGACCAATATTCTACTTCCCATTTTGACTCCCGAAGGCCGCTATAAATGTATCTTTCATTCTGCCTCAAATCCACTTTCACCAGGACACCAGCATCCTTGTGCATCCTACTATGGGTCTCAACTACCGGTGTTTCCCAATAATGCCATACACACGGGTTGCTGTCTCTTCGGTCATCACGTGAATCCAGTACACATACACTCTCAACAAAATATGCATCGCATTCAAAGTGTTGGCTCCCCACCTCCTTGTCACGCCCACCACCTAAAATGTACTGGTCATCTTCAAGTCGTTCAGATGCCATCCTCTTCGTCAATATCATCAAGAACTGCGTCTTACTCTGCTCCATCTTACTCTATTCCACACCCTGAACCCTGTAAACATGCTTATCAGCCAAACTTGTCAAGCCATGCACATGCAGTGAGTCAACGCACGACAAGCAGCTGTTGTGTGGGTTTACAATCCAAAATGTTGGAAAGACCACCAAACCTTTCTGCTCAAGCTCCTCGGACGAGTTTCAATCGACATATTGAACCTGGTGTTCACGTCAAACCAACGTCAGAACAGCGGAGTCTATTTTCAGGCGAGGCAAGCATACCTCATAGTACCTATTACCAACAACCGAGTGGTTCCTATGGTCAACTAATAAACGGTTACTGGGATGGCACGTCTAGTGTAAACACAGCAGGTGCCCCAACTGCACAACAAAGCTACTCGATATCAGAGTCTTCCCAGTTGCCAGCTGGGTTTTGTGGGAGTGGTTTGCCCAGGTCCCCAATCCTACAAAATACCCAGTCTGGTAAAACTGATGATAAGTTTGTCCATCAGGAATTGCCTGTGAGCAGCAGTCAACTAACTGGAAACGTCCATGGAAGTGTTCCAAAGATTCTTCAGCAACAAGACCGTCAAAGCCATCTTTTTCCAAAGCAACCTGGAGAACCGAATACAATTATGTCCTTTGATGGAGTTGATGAAAAAGGACTCCCCGAGAAAGGCAACGATTTAGAGCAAGCACAAAAACAGAGCCTCTCGACAAACGAGACACTTCCGATACGAGATCGAGTAGATGACAGGACCCTGGAAAATATCCGAATAAATGATTATGAGAATGGATCTCTTGGACACCCACGAACTCATATCATAAATCAAAACACATCACATGTCATGTCTTCACATGCGAGTGATCAGCAAATTTCACCCCCACTGATGCGGTCAGTTATAGCAATGAGGGCAAACTTGGCTTCCGATCCCACGACTCCCGAGGACTGGCAGCAAGTAGAAGCCAGATTCGATAAACTGCAACGCGAAAAGACAAGAATTGAGGGTAGACTCTGTCGAACTCCTCTGAATGGTCGAGAGAACGCCGAAAAGGTAGGTTGATGCTGCGCTTATCCTTCTTATTGCATACGATCTGTGGGTAAGCGAGACAGATAAAAGGAATGTGCGTACTCAAAAATAGAATAGCGATTAGCGTCCGAAAAAATAAGGGAACGTCCAAATGCATGGTAAAACAGCGTAAAGATGGTAAGAAAATAAGTGAAAAGTTCGCAGCCGATAATGCTCCATTGGTGCGTAATAGGGACATGCTTGTACGAAGACTAGGTGACTTTAATTAGGTAACCAATAAATGCGATGAACTGAAGGAGCGGAACCAAATTAGCTGCCTGTATCACTTGACAGCAGTAACAAAAATTTACTTTTTTACCTTAAAGCAGGGGTACCGATGCTTGGTATGCGCAAAATTGTCTTAGGTGGGATCTATCATGAGGCGAAATCAGCTATGTGTAGTAACTCAATCGAAGAAATAAGACAAACGCGGGGAGCCATTTTCATTTTTTTTTAAATTGGCCTCTCTTCATGAGGAGTTTCAACTCGATTTATCTTTCCAGTAGTGCCAATATGACTTCTCTAGGGGATTGGTTTATCGTCAGTGAGATCTCTCTTGATCCCTTTGACTAAAACTGTTGTGTAGCAGCTATTCCCATATTGCGGACAATAGCACACTTACCTCCTTCCGTTAAAATACGAATCAGGTTGGCGACAGAAAGCCTAATATTGTTGCATCAGCGGACTCAGGATTTTTAAGCTGGTAACTTTGATGACGTCTATTTCACAGCCCACTTACAGCATATTGGAACATGTAGGGAGTAGTATGGGTTCGTAAATGTGATCAGTAAACTCCTAACCAGAACTGCGGATGCGATAGTATGAGGTAATATCAAACCAGGGAATAGATTGTAGGAAAAACTTCTGCAACTAAGTTTGTAACATACGTTAGGCATGTCAAATGACGCCTCCAAGGATGCATTAGGAAAAATCCAATAACTTCAAGGAACGGCACCCTTAGATCATCATCTAGGATTATCGTAGTAGGACAGTGAACACGGTCAAAACAGGGCGTTGTTGGCTGATTGAAAGATAGTAGATGAGCAAATCTTGGATGGAGTAGCCAGTTGAATTGACCTGCTGGATGTGTAAACGTCCTTCCAAATAAAACCAAAAAGCAGAATAAGGGTGCGGATTTAACAGGCTAGCTTCTTCTCTGTTTGGTGTAAGTAGTATGGGACGATTGTCCAAAATCTGCAGACAACCGATGACTGGTTTCGCCCTGATTGATGCTCATTAGGTAGGCAATATTCTCGGCTTTCAGTCACTGCTACAATAATCTCATAAACAGTGTTATAAAACTCGACACTGGGATCGATTTAATTGCCGATTTCGGAAAATATTTTCCGGCCCGAAGAGAAATGTGTGGTCGTAGGTCCTTAAATAAACTTGTCGTGAACACTTTCAGCAGCAGATGAGAGTAGCGTCAATGAAATTCGATGTGGTCATTTTTCATTTTTATCGTGATGACATGTCTCAAAGTGAGTGCAAAAAACTAAACTACAAGAACCCCAAAATCCACGACTAATTTTTGTGCCCCTGTTTTCAGAAGCGCCTTACTGAATATTTGGTCAAACTGGATGCAGAAATATCAGCGCTAAAACTGTTGCTTCTCAGACGCTTTAATGAAGTGAGGAAACGAAATATCAAGAAAGGCTAGATCCAGCAATCCTCAAAGTATAAGTTACAATGTGCTTTGCGATAGTCATATTTCTCAGCACTCCACCAGTACTTTCAAAACATTACGCATGTGGTCGATTAAATTTTACGTTTGCCCGAATGAATGATTTATTTTTGTGTACGCCTATTATTTCACGAAAACTACAAAAAATGTACTCATACAAAGTGAACAACAGTCTAAAAACGTCTTTTTGCTGTTTCCCAACATCTTAACGCACTATTCGGGACAAGAGTAGTTTTTTAAAGGTCAAATTTGTAAGGTCTTGTACACAGAAACAAAGGATTTGAGAGCTGATTGCGAGTTTTGCTCTCAACCGATGTAGCCTAGTTTCCTTCGTGATACACTCGTTATTGTTGGGCACTTGATGCTTTTTCCCACAGTCCCTGCTATTGACTACCGTGCGACAATGGAATGTTATTCTCATCTTATTTTGTGACTTGTCTTTGGAGGAATCTTAAACTGGGTCGTGGCGGATAGTTAAAGTTTTTGGACTCATCAGTGAAGTGGCCTCTTTATGGGCAAGTCTACTTCGCGAGGATTTGCGGTATCTAGATTTACGGAAGGTGCATTTATAGTCATCGGTTGGTAGCTGGATCAAATCTTAGGTTAAAATCCAAAGGTTGTATTGCAAGGCTGCAAATTTGGTTACTTTCACGTCACATGTAAAGACACTAAAAAGCACTAATACATTATTTCGAAAAAATATTAGGTGAAAGGTTTCACTTGAAATACAAGGAGCTTTTCCTTGAAAGAGCAACTCAACTCGTCAGCTTTTATCTTTATTGCAAACAGTCGCTTTCTCTTACTTCAAAAACTATTTTCCACGGGCGAGAAAATTTCTCTGGTTTTGATTATGTTCTCCTTTTAGAATAATCGCTGATACAATGCGAATTCGCCAAATAACGAAGCTTCCCACTAGCACGCTAGATGTTGGCGGCAGGTCTGAATGCCTTGTCGGTTGTAAAACTGAGTTTTAGAAGCAACACTCCGGTTTGCTTTCCTGGTTGCACAGTGACTTTATTCGATCACACTCAATTTTCAGGACAGTTACACGTGTTATGATATTTAAGCGGCCGTTGAAAATTTTGAGGCAGTCGTCAACAGTTGTCCCATTCAGCGGAAAAGTGTATAAGCAGTGCATAGTATGCAGTCACCCGCTCGATGCAGGGCTACCTTGTACTTTTTCCTGCGTCCTTTGATCCTCTGAGAAACATCAGAATGTGGATTTGTGTATTTATAAGCTGTGATTAGCTCGAAGTTGTATTTCACTTCATAGTGTTCCTGGCAATCTCACAAGGATCTGCAGAT